>JAPMOQ010026378.1:0-12118 GCA_026543055.1 Argiope trifasciata | reverse complement strand
TATATATATATATATATATATATATATAATCATAAAATTATTAAAACAATCAAAATCCATTTCTTGATCAACAAAATTAAAATGAAACCAACTAGGTCGAAAACGAAATTAAAACTCAATTCAGAATTACACGCAAAAGTTCACAAAATGAAAGGTAATTGAATAAGAACCAAATAATGAAAAGTAAATGAATAAGAACCCAATAATGAAATAAACCTACAATACAATATTCAAAGAGTATTTAAACGAAACAGAAGTAAAAACGGCAACGAAACCAAACCGGAACCGGAACTAAAAATCATTACTGATTAAACAAGTTATAAGAATTAAAAGTTTTTAAATCAATCATTGTATTTAGAGAGCGCAAATGCAGCTACAACCAAAATGCAAATGAATATAAATTAATTAACAAAATAAGACAACCTAATCAAAATAATCCATAGAAAAATCATTAGAAAAAAATAGTCAATAAAAAAGGAATCCGGCCTGAAAACTTCATCAGGAGCCACTTTCAAGCTGGGATTCTAAAAACAGGGAATTTTTTTCTGTGAGGCGTCGATGGACAATGTCCGAAAGTACTGACGCCTCGTGGCCCGAAAAATCCCCCGAAGATGAAAGCAAAAGAGACATACCAATTCCAACAGTAAAAGACAAAAACAAATCAAAACATCAACAAATGAAACAAATATATATACAAAAGGTAAAACCATATAAGAAAGATCATAATTAATGACAAAATTAAGAAAAATCAGTTCCCTGACCTGTTCGCTAGTTATCCGCCATTCTTCTCCGCCAACAAAAAACAACAACACCGTGAAACTAAACATAAAGGTGATTTTTTAGCGCCATCTATTTCACTAATATTTCATTATTTCTTTTTTTATTAAAATATTGATATTACAGTAGTTTTTGGGAAAATCATTATTGTTTAAATTTTTAATAAAACTATTTGTTGCTTTTATAAAAGAAATTTTGTTATTACAAATTGTTTTAATTTTATTAAATTGTGAGAAAAGTACATTTTTGAAAATTTTAGAGTTAAGATTAGAGTGATAATTACAGAGTTTAATTATATTAAATTTGATTTCGTCTCTTTTATCATAAATACCGACTATTGTTTTTTCTTTATCAATTTTGATCCTTAGATCCAGATAAGTAGCTTCAAGATTATCACTATTTGTTTCTTTTAAAGTTAATTCTTTAGGATAGCAGTTAGTAACAATATTGGTATTATCCAAGTTAATCAAAATCAAATCATCAATAAATCGCCAACCGTTTATTAAGTAATTATTAATTATTTTTTTCTCGTAGTAATGAAGGAAAATGTTAGCTAAAGCACTTGAAAAAGCTGTACCCATTGGGATACCTTTAACCTGTTTATAAAAATCAATACCATTAAATATATAATTTTCGGTAATATTAAAATTGCATAAAGCCAGCCAGTCATTTTTATTAATTATATTTTCATTTAAATATTCATAATATATATGAGTACAGACATTTAATAATTTCTCATGGGGCAGGTTGGTGTATAAATTTTCAAAGTCAAAAGTATTAATTTTATAAATTTTGTTATCTTTTAAGAAATCCAAAATCTTTTTGTTATTATTAATGACAAAACATTCTTCTTCTTCTATTTTATTTAAGATAATTTTTAGGAATTTGAAAAATTGCTTCCCCATGTAGTAATTATAACTGCCTGTACTACAGGTAACAAATCTAAATTTAATTGGTTTTTTGTGAAATTTAACAGTGGGGAACAAATAAGGATACTTCAGAGAGCATATTTTAATTTTAATTTTTTTAGCGAAAGCTAACAATCTTTTGTCTAGTTCTTTTTTATTAGAATTAACCAAATTATAGGTAGAATTGGAATTATATTCACTAATTAAAAGTTCTTTATAATAGTGCTTACACATAATACAGAAATTGTTTGATGATTTGTCTATAACTGTTATAATAAATTTTTCTTTTAAATTTTTTATTTCTTTTTTTATTGATTTTGTAGCATAAAATCCCCGTTCTTTTATTTTAATTTTACCCATATTATACTTAGTTTTAATTTCTCCTAAGACCCTAATTTTCCATTCATTAAATCCCTCTGGGGCCAATTATATTTTCGAGAAATTTTAGATATAAAAATGTCTAAATCGCGCCCAATAGAAATCAACACTTTTTTATTGTTTAATCTTTCTCTAAGTCTAAATTTAGTTCCCTTTTCCATAAGATCCCTTAATGGGCTAGAATCTATAATTTTTAAATCACCTGTTACCACATGCCCTTTCTCCTTATCTACATAGTCCTTATAGATTTCTTTATCACAATGACAGTCAGTTTTGTTTATTTTATTTAAATTTTTGCTATAGAAATTGTAGTTACAAATATTTTTCTTTAAAGTTGCTGTATAGCTGATTGCAATTGAAACTATATATATATATATATATATATATATATATATATATATATATATATCTGTGTGTATGCATATATATATATATATAAAATTGTCCATTCACGATACATTAAAAAATGCTATTGAAGCATATATAATTATCCCTGATTTACACATATTTGGTAATTAACTATAAAGATCTTTCGCTGAATTTCAATATTTTTTTAACGATTCAAAAACAGCTTAATATTTTAAAAAGTATAAATTGCCATTAAACGTATCAGAATATTGTTCTAATGCTAAGACACACAAAAAAATCTATTGTTATTAGTTATTGTATTGTATACAGTCCAAAACAATTAATATAAATTTCAAATTTTCTTTGGTCCAGCATAAGGTGGATTTTATAAGAGGAAAATCTCATTTTATCCTGTATTCAAATTTCTTTATAATTAAATTTCATAGTATTTACTATTTTGACTTTTTTTTTCTATCGGACAATATAAAATTGTGAGATTAGAAGTAATGTTTATTGCTTTTGATTAGAATATTTTGGAAGGAAAATTGGTGGAGGGATTTATGAAATATTTCGAATACAAGCAAACTTAATTGACTGTACAACAATATACATGCAAACAACATCAACAAATATCAGAATTTTATATCAATCGAAAATTTAGCAAACCCACATCATCATCATCAGCAGCAGCAACAACAGCAACAATATATTTAATCTGAAGAAACAACACAAAAAAAATTTCAACTAAAAGAAAATATTATTATATTGTACTTACATTGAAACCGCTATAAAATTAAACCGAGTTTGTTCCATCAAACCATAACTGAGAGTTTTTAAAATCAAATTATTCAGCTAATATTTAATTGATCAAATTAGACTTGAAGTAATTTCAGTTTTTTAAAATTAGGAGCATTTAAAATTTTTAAAATTATTATTCGCATAAAATTATCATAACTGCGACTGTTGTGGATAATTTCTTAGTTATATAACATATCTAGTTAAGCATATTACTCAAAGAGCTACTACGAAGGAAAAGTTAGGTACATTTAGTTCGTAGACATGTGTTAAGTTACCTCTCCAAAGAGCGTTCAGATAAAAAAAAAATTGTACCACATTTGTGTTTCACTTGAAAAACTTTAATAGTTGGCTTATTGAAGAAGATGTTCATAGAAAACAATAATATTGAGTTCTAATAGAAGTTTGGAATTTCCAGATTTCAAATGATGCTTGTTAAAATCACAGCCGAGTAAACAATTTTTTCACAGTCTCCTTTTTAAAATTCAAAATAGGATTAAACAATATTGTATCAGCTACACAATGCTGATATCGATGAAAAGCATCCTCTACTCAGGCTCCGGTTTTGGACCAGACATGACAATAGTCCTCCTCATCCTTATTCATTTTGCAGTAGGAGGATATACCACTCACAGTCTGACTTAGTAGAGCCTATCGGTTATATAAAGTGAAGGACAATTTTGAATCGTAGTCCTTCTACCACCATCATCACTATGCATGCATTTATCCACATGGATGATCTAGATGTGAGATGAATATGTAGTTTTCTGATCTGAAGGATACTATTTTAAATCTTTCCCAACTCCAATGTAGATAGGTAAAATACAACTCTGACCTAGATTACCACCACAACACATTTCCCCATTAAAACCCTTGTTACACATTTTCGACTAAATTACCATACCACTGGTATGTATTTTCAAGGAATTATTCGAATAATAAATGTTGTCAGCTGCTAAGCTACATAACCATACTTATATCAAAATAGAGTCTGGGATTTTGACCACTAATGTATTTAATTAATAGTGGCTCAAGCGTTTGGCAATACATGAGAAATAATTGCTAAATGCATTATGAGACTTAAAACTTATTTATAAATTTGCAGACATATTCACAGGTACTCAGAGAATTAAGTTATTAAAAATCTTATTTGCGGCAAGAAAATGATTTGTTCTTCCACTGAATAAAGATTTATAGATAATTTACTCAATAAACAAATTACTAGGGAAAGTGGGATTATGTTTCACGTTAAATAACGAGGACCTCGTACATTTTCATTACTAAACTAGCTGACGAAATATTGATATCTGAAATTTTCTCTTTCATTCTTTTTATGCTAGTCGTAAAATATTTATCGGGACTATAAAAACAGTTTTACACCTTCGCGGGCGCTCTGGATACGTTCTAGTTTCATCTCCAAACGGCTCTCGTATTTTCATCAAAAAGGAAAGAAAGAAAAACTTCTTCACTTAACTTAGAAAGCAAAAGAAAAAAAAAGAATGTGATGAAGAAGAGAAAAAAGTAGAAAGAGTGATTGGATAGCTTTACATGAAATAAAGTTTTCAGAAGGGATTTCAGTCAAGACAGAACAGTTCATTATTCGAACACTTCAAACGATTTTTTCTATTTTTTATCATTTTAGTTGCGAAGGAGGTGAATGGAAGTTAATCTAACACAATAAGATTAAGCCATTTTGAGACTTTTCTTTGTTTAAGCTAACTTTGTTTGGATTCTAAATGGAAAGTTTTTAAATTTTTATTTTTAATTTATTCTATGGCAGTTTGTGAAGTTACCATTTCTGTTTTATTAAATCTATAAAGGTTGTAAAAAAGAAATAAATCGTATCAATTTTAGTTCTGCCTTATTAGATTATGTTCCGCTTAAAGTTACATGAGGGATATATTGACGCGGATCTTACACTTTAGATCTTTATCCAGATTATGAGAGCAGCACTTATGTTGGAATATTAATCTTTATATTACCATCAAATCGAAGCGACCTCGTGATCTTGGCGTCCTGCCTGGAGCATGATTGTTATTCTTTGTTCTATCTGTGAGTAGTGTGAATGTGCCCCCTTGTAAAAAGGAGTTTTGCAAGCGAATGTGAATGAAATAGCTAAGTCGTTCTCTCGTCTAATGCTGGTGCTACTGAAAAAACACGGGAGGCTAATTTAGGCTTAAATCACTGGCAGCTTTCTGTCAGCGAACTTGTACAGTGCAGTAACTACAATATCGAAGCGAATATATTTAGCCAAGGTTTCAGATTTAACGTGCATTAAAGTTTCGAATTTATGATGTTTGAATCTGTAGATAGATTTTATCTACAGATGACATCGCCATTACAGATTACATAAAGAATTAACTTTAATTAGTTAACAGTGTCTTTTTTTCAGCCATATTGTGTCAAAATGCATACTTGTTATAAGCAAAAATATATTCAAATCGATTCCACCGATTCAAATCAACAGCAAAAATTTAAAATATTGAATTGTTAAGCTAAATTTAAAAATTTTACAAAACAGGAACTCTTAATTAAAATTGGACTTTTCTCTAGAGATATCAACGAATTGGGAAAATTACCTTATAAAAATGAATGTTAGAAAATAATACATTTTTACGTCGAGTGTTATCCCTGTAAATTCAGCTTTCTGTGTACTAAATATTAAGGTTCAACAATATCTTAGGCTATTTATTTATTTTTTATTTCTTGATCTTTAGAAACTTTTGATAATAAACTTTCATAATTACCAAAATCATTTAGAGAAATTTCAGACACACAAACTGAAATAATATTAGAGTCCTCTTTTATTATTATCTAAGCATTGCTACTTATTGTTAAATTTTGAATTCAAAAGAAAATTGTATTTGCAGGTTGCTATACAACCAGTTATTGAAAATAAATTCAATTCGTTTTATTCGTAAAGGAAAAAATAATTAAAAAATCTAGAAATCAGCTCACTTTAGAAATCAGTTATCAATTTATCTAGAAGCAATCTCAGCAATCAATTTATCTAGAAATCAGCTCAATTTGCTTTAAAATCCCATCTTTAATAACGATCGCAGATATAAATATTGTAACATTTTAAAAACATTAAATTTTTTTTGAAAAAATGAAAAATATGGATATATTGGTGGATAGGAGAAAAAAATAATTGCCAGAGCATTATTCCGAAAAATTAGGGAATTATTAGCGCCAAAGCGGAGTTCGAGGGATACAGTGAAGTGATTAAAACACAAATTAACTTTTTCGTTTAAATTGTTTGATAAATTTATTTATAACTAGCCGCCTTTGGCGACCAGCTGTTTCGCCATGAGTAATGCGTTCTAAAATTTTCAATTAAATCATATATTCATTAGCCAAATATTAAGAAATAGTTAAAGTTAAAAGATTCAGTTATTAGTAGTTAAAGAGTCGGTAACTTTATTCGGAAAAACGTTTTGAGTTTAATGCTCTAATAATTTATTGATTATGCTTCCAAAATATCAAAAATGTTTTTTTCGGTGATATTGCCAAAATGTTAAACATGTTTTTTAAAAAAAGCGAAAAAGGGAAAAAATTATTGAATTAATGATACAGATATTGCAATGATTATAGAAATATGCCATTAAGTCGGGATTTCAATGCATATCCTGTATAAATTCAATCATGTTTACTGTAAATAAAGATAATTTATGGAATTAATGATATAAATAATGCAAACGATCTTAGAATCCTTTGCCTTGCATTAATTTTTTAGAAGATATCCCATTTTATATTTATGTTATTTTATCCAGTCACGTGCTGAAAGTTGTATTTCTTTAGATTTGATTTGCGATGATAGTTGTTGTTTTTTTATTTGCACTTCCGGCATTGTTTTATTTTATTTTATCCAGTCACGTGCTAAAAAAACATGGTTAAATATTTCTTTAAAAATTCGTTAAAAATAGAAACTTGAGTTATACATTAAAACACTACCATTAGAAAGATAATTTTTTTTAATCTTTAAATTGATGTTTAATTCATGTTTGTCCGATAATAATTTCGGAAGTAATAGTGGAAAAACGTCGAAATTTCGCTTGAATTTTAATTGATTCAAATTCTAATTCAAAATTCAAAAAAAGGGCTCCGAGGCGCACATTCCTGACCTCCAAGGTATACATGTATCAAATTTGGTAGCTGTAGGTCCAACGGTCTGGCCTGTAGAGCGCCAACACACACACACGCACACGCGCACGCACACACACACACACACGCACACGCACGCACGCACACACACACACACACACACGCACACGCACGCACGCACGCACACACACACACACACATTGAGCTTTATTATAAGTATAGATGTATTCAAAATTTTATAAAGTTATGAAGTATAAATTTTTTAAAGTTTTATTTTAAATAAGAAATACTCATTTTATATGGAACTGAAACTGTTGAAATTGTTCACCTAATAACTATGATCTATAATATTGTTTTATAAATTTTAAGACCCGATAAGTCTGTTTAACGGTCATTTTATGTAAATTCAATGCCTGTTGCTTATGTCGTAATGTTATACATTTATTTTACATAAAATCAACATTACTTAGAGTAATATCGGTTGTTGAAATGACATTATGCAAAACAAATGTTCGTCATACAGAAGGGAGATGCAAAATTAATTTTTTTTATATTATCGATTGCAACAGCTCCTAGCAACATTTTTGCCTGAAACATTTGCCTGAAACTTTGCCTTTCGCAAGCAAGCTTTAAAATAATGTCTATATTTTAAAACTCGTCAAGTTTTAAAATATTGTCTATATGTTGACATTTGAGGACAGTAATTTTTTTATGTAAATTAAACAGAAATATATTTGAAATGGTTATTATCGAAATCGTTTTATTGTATGAAAAAGATACAATGTTACTGAAAATGTTGCATTAGCGTCTTTAATACAGTTCTGACGTCATCAATACAGTTGCTGACATTTTAGTGGGATAATTATTACAGAAATTACTAACAAAAAATCATCTGTTTGATTAAATTTTTATTGTTTAATTTATTGTCCTTAAATTATTAAAAACGGATATTGAAATAAATTAATTATCTTACAAAAATGCATAGCAAAATGAAGCGTATCCATGCTTTAAACCACTTAGGATCAGTTCTTGTGAAAGAACTGTGTTCATGTTCATGTTCACATTCTACACATTTATAATATATAACACTAAAAAATATCCCGTCAGTAAACGTAACAAGAGAAACTTCAATACCCCTTATAATATGTTAATTTTTAAGAATGACTGAAAATTTGTCTTTTTATTTTAGGGATTAATTATTGTATCACAGAGGTGGATTTAAATATTTTTCTACTCTCGGCAATATACATTATGAATCTTCTTTGTTAACAAGACAGTCAATTTAATTTGAAGTTTCAACATATTTTTTCACATTAATTTATTTATGTCAGTATTTTATATTTTATGACTTTATATTATTGATGATAAGGCGACAAGAAAATCACAACCGTAACGAGATAAATCATTTGAATTTCATATATAATGTACATTTTAGTGCATTATTATAATAATAATTATTATTCTTTTTTTTATTTGTTAATGATTAAAATAGACATTAACAAACAAATTTCTCTTGTATTTTAATACAGGCTTTTTCATGAAATGGCCTGTTTTTATTCCAAAATACAGGGTGGTTATAATTAAAATTTAACTTTAAAATGGTCATAAAAAAACTGCTGGACCAAATGTTATAAAACTTGGTAGTGGATCAAAGGAAGTCATGAAAATTTCTTTTCCGCCAAAAAAATCAATCTCACTACGGTTAATGGTGTTGTATGCAATTTTGTTTAACAAAATAGGACAAAATGTGTTTAATCATTTCTTAAACGTATTACAAAGTAAGTTCAATCTGGCATCCACATTTTTTTAAACCAAGTTAAATCGCATTACTGCATTCTCAACAATAGCTTTTAGCATATCAGGAAGAATATTACACACATGTCACTGTACCTCATCTTTCAGTTCCGTTAAATTGTTCAGATTATCACCATATACAAAGATAATATACATTACACATGTTTCGGAAACGAATAAACACATTTGAAATTGGTGTCTAAATGTATTACTTTTACTTAACAATGTTGTATTCATCGCCAAAATTCGTCTCATGATGAGTTTTTGAACTTTTTTGTCAGAAACAAAATTTCCACGACTTTCTTTAAACAATCGCCAAGTTCGATAACATTTGGCCCAGTAGTTTTATGACCATTTTAAAGTGGAAATTTTATTATAACCACCTTGTGTATTTGCTAAAGATATTTTATATTAATTATTTAAAATAAATTTATAATAAATGCATTATATTGTTTTAATATTTAATTTCATTAAAACTCACATTTAAAAATTATTACGGACTAGAATATAAAAAAACAAATTATATCAAATAAAACAATCATAAAAACGAGAAACATGGAAATGTTTAAATATTGAAGTTTTTGCTTTAATAAATAATTATAAACTTCAAAAAAATCTTAGTGCAAATAATAGAAACAAATCATAGTGAATAAAAAAGTATAATGAAATGAGAAATTTATAATTATTCCAATTGGGAAATATTTCCTAAATTCGGTTGTAAAAGGTATACATTTTAGCAAAATTCCAGACTCAAATAACAGAAACCAGAAAGTACTAAATAAACTAAAGAGAAAGGAAGTAGGAACGGTATTTTGTGGGGCGGAATCCGAGTCAACGATTACGATGCAGTCCCTATTCGTTGACTAAAGAAAGGTAATCACGTAATTAATCCATTTGTTATTTGGGTCAGCGGGGCAAATCCCAAATGCAGGTAATCTAAGTTACGTGAACTTGGGATTTGCTGGTTGATACGCATCTACGATAAAGGCTGTTAGACCCCCTTGAAACGAAAGAAGTTGGAACGAAGTTTGATTGAACCCGATTTCGTAATGTCTGGATAGGGGAATTTCTAACGTGTAATCAGTAACCGCTAGCCAGTTTTTCTAAGATTGGAAACAAATGTGCATTTATTTGTATTTGTTTCAAAGTTTCGGAAATAAGATTAATAAAAAAAAAACAACTGAAATATGCTATTGGAAATTTCAAGTTATCATGTGAAAACATTATTTTGCTATAGTCAAGGTGTATCAATTAGACAGAAAAGTATCATGCTCTTATATGATTCATATTTCGCATTCATCAATGTTTAGAAAAGCAATGATTTTTATCCTCTTAAAATTTCAATCGAATTCTAATTTCTTTTTTTCTCTAGGCCAAATTTTTTTTGTAAAAAACCGGTTTAAGGCGGTTTAAAATAGTCACGTGACTATCAGATTATACACACGTCATTACGAAAACAATTATTATTATTATTTTTAATCTCAAAATTGTTTCAGCACCAACCCTTTTTATTTTGTCAGCTAGTAAAATTGGAGCATTATAAAAAATATTTATATACCTTTTGATATCTCTCCTCGCTGTTTGGCGTTCATTACATTTTTCTTCTCTGCTTTTTTTTGGGCGATAACTCCACACGATTTAGCCATTTATTGACTAGACATCAGAATCGGTACCTTGGCGGTCATTCTTGCAAAGTTATTATTGGTGATAAGCCGCCAAGCGCAACAACCTTCTTTATCATTTCTGATAAGAGCGAAAAATTGGTGTTTCAAAAGCGATAAATTGCCATTTTGAGGCATCAGTACCCAAACCAAAAACAATATAATGTTCTCACATGATAATAAATTATATAATAAAAATAATCGCCTAATTTATAAATCTTTTCCAATAATTTTTTAGTACGTTAAAATCTTTACGAACATCGCATTTCTTATATTAATAAGGTTAAATATTAGAAAACGTTTTAAAATATTATTCAAATTAATTTTAAGTTCTATTTAGGATAGTTAATAGAAAATTATGCACCCTCATTTTTGTAAAATCTTTGTAAAGTTTTATTTAAGAAATCGAAGAAATTATAAATTTATAAAAAATGATTGAAAAATACGGAATCTGCTTACACTTACTTTTATAGTTGCATAGTAAAGTAATTTGCTCAAAATTTATAACACTAAGTAATCTTATTATTATCCAATAACAAGATGCCTAGTAGAAATAGTTAAAAATAACAAATTTTTTTTGAAATGTATTAGCATGAAATAATTCATTCATCTTCAAAATCCAAAATGCTTAAAGTTATTTTTTTTTTCATTATAAAAATATTTAAATAGCTTTTAATTATTAGGTATAATTGATATTAATTTTACTGAAATACTAATAAAAGTAAATCCAAAATTGGAGGCTTTAATTAAAAGAAATAATTTTGTTTGTGATATTTCTTGATTTCGCATAAAAATTTTTAATTTTATTAACAAAACTTTTTATTGTAGGTTTAATAATTTTATAAAATTTAAAATAAGTTGAAGCACAATTTATAAAAATTTGTAAATAGAACAGGGAAAATAATTAAATTTTTAATAACTAGTTTTCTAGATAAGGATATCATTTAAACATGATTCATAGATTTTATTACATTTATGAATTAGCAATGGATAAAATAAAGTGTTGCCATATGTATCTTTCAAAATTTTGTCACTGTAAGCAACATTCTTTTTTTTCTCTGCTCAGATCTTTGAGAGCAGGCAATAAAATCCTACATCTCGAATTTTATTCGTGTACGTTCTTTTTTCACTCCAGGAAATTAATATATCTGCGAAGATATTTTTTGTCAAATGTTTGTTCTTTTTTAGAAACTAAAGAATAACTTCTGTATAAAACTATACTACAGTTACATAATGAAATATATTTTCAGATGAATAAGATTCCTCGTCCTCAGAATCATTGATCTGAGAAAACAAATAACAGTCTCTTTCATCAATGAATATAGTTTTGCCTCATACGAGTTTTATTAAAAA
>JAPMOQ010026376.1:0-14642 GCA_026543055.1 Argiope trifasciata | reverse complement strand
ACTTTTGGAACCACCTCCCATACTGCCCTTATTTGGTTTCCAGTGACTATTTCCTTTTCCTGATGTTGACAAAACACTTATCCAAAGCAAGGTTCATATGAGACGGTGATGTTAAAAAAAAAATGCAGAGATATTTCTCTATAGCCAGGGACCTAATTATAACCAAGACAGGTTAAACAAACTGGTCTAGTGATGTGATAAATGCCTGAACAGGTTTGGTGATTATGCAGAGAAGTGACTACCACAAAATCTCTTGATTATCATTTGTCTCCTTTGTCTATTGCTAATAAAGCATCTTTACTTCACTTTATAAACTTTTTTTTAAAATCACCCTTTGTATGTATGTATGTATACCTGTGTCTTTTTTTACTGACCAAACATTTTAAAGAATGCCACTGTATTTATTTCTTGTTCTGTATATTTATTTTATATCAGTATTAAAGATTGAAATAGAATGTGAATTTCAAATAATGATGCATTAATTTCTGTTTAAGAATGAAATTAATGTGGATCAGATATGAAATTATAGCATTTTCTGTGAACAATATTGTATAATTAAGTGAAAAGATACTGTCCTTGTCCTGAATACTATAGTAAATCAAGGAGGAAAGTGATTCAAGGCCGAGTTAAAAATTACTAATTTTAAAGAAATGTGCATAGTAAATCAAGCATGGATTTATCTGAAAATATTAAATGAATTTAAGAAGGGTATATTATAAAGAAGAGAGACCATTATGAAGGCATATTATTTTCTCCTAGTACGTGAAAGATTGTGCAATGTTTATGGAGTATAACAAGACTTTCAGGACATAAGACTTTTAGTGCAATTATCGAAAAGTGAGGGTAAAAACTTGCAATAAAGGTAAGAATAAATGGATAATATTTTAAATGAAGAGGTATAAAAAGAAAGAAATTGAAAACAACTTTGAAAAAATATAATAATCAATTGCAACTTTTAAATTCTGGCTGAAAAATGCATTTTTGAGCCTTAGATATCAGAGTCCTACTGGCTATCTTCTTTATTATAATTTAGTTTTACCTGTATTTTCTCTTTTGTTTGTATGTATTTTGTATATTTCTTTGCAAAAGTATTTCAAGAACTAATAGAATAACTATTACGACCTTTTCTTTCCTTTTACAGATCTAAGAAGTTTTTAAAGATTCCAGTGATTTTTAAACCCACCAAATCTGGTGTCGGGGATTATGAAGATATTTTAATACTAAAGACTGAAAATGGACTTGAATTTTTGATTAAGTTAAAAGGTGTTTGTTAATAAGAATGAAATCGAGCTTTTAATATATTTATACATGAATTTCTTCCATTTTATACTTGAATTTTATTTCTTCCATTTGTATTTATAAATAAAGATTTTTCTGATTTTTATAAATGAAATTAATTTAGTGTTAATTGTTATTTTATAGGAATACATTTTGCTATTAAATATTAATGTATCCAGTAATATATGTTTAATTAAGATTTATCCAAACACTTTCCATCCCCTTATCTAAGCCGAGTACTATTCATAACTGTTTTATTTATTTAGAATTTCAGTGTTTAAAGATAAGTTTGAGAGTATAATTTTCAATTTCGTATAATCTCAGATAAATAAACAATTATATTAATTTATATTATAAGTATCATTAACTAAAAATCAAAATATCAGTTTTAGAATTAATAATGAACTTTTATTTGAAAACTATGGTTATTTATCAATAAAATCGAATGAAGCATGACTTAAAATTGAATTGCAAACATTTTTTTTATTTAAAAAAAAAGAATTGCCATTGTTTCTGGAATATATTTACAATGAAAATTAACTGAAATAAATTTTGGTATTTTTAAACATTTAATGTCCATTGTTATAATTTATTTTGAAAATTGATTTTGGGACATTTTAGTTTTTCATTTCTTGAAATAAGTTGCAAGAGAAAAAAAAAGTTAAAAATCATTTGTTTAAGTATAATTTATAGTTGAAAAAAAAATTCTTGTTAAAATTCTACATTATTAAAAACAGTTGAATGTTACTAACTATATTAAGTAATTTCAACAAATTAATTCTGAAAGCAATGAATTTGTAATACAAATATAAAAATTTACTACAAAAACCATTCAGGCTGGAAAACTTAAAAAAAAAATATGATAGTTAAAAAATAATATTGTATATTACTTAAGAAAATATATGAAAGCGTTTGAAATAGTTATTATTTTCATAAATATAATTAGTTCACTTTTTGTTATGTTTCTTTATAATTTTGGAATTTGCACCTTATCTGAGATTTTCACAATTCTTGAAAATTTCTTTGATTTTATTTCCCTACATTCATGTTTCTGCAAAAGTCTTAATTTACATTCCGTTTGGGACTTTATTTTTGGCTTGATAATTCCAATAGAAAAAGATTGTTGATATAGAATCCTTATCAAACACTATTCTTTTCCCTGAATAGTTTGGGAAAAGGCAGAATTAAGCTGGATTAACATAAATCAAGAAATCTTCAAAAAGATCTAGCAGCTAGAAATAATAATATTAAATCATTCAATGTAGCTTCACAATGTTTAGATACATAACTAGAAAGCTGTGCAATATGAGAATAATTTCTTGTCGCACAACTCTTGAAGAACAATGCAAACTTTTTCCAGGAAAGATTTCCCACTACGATTGCCAAAATGTATGCACAACTATGTTATGTGGGTCAAAAAATGCTTTTATTTAATTTCATTTAATGTTGCCCCATACATTAGCAATGATTAATTTTCTGAATGATCTTAATGTTATATTAAAATAACATTAAGTCAACTTATGAAATTTTATGAGACATCCTTCCATTTTGATAAATGATCTACAAAAATATTTTGTTTAAAATTTCAGAATTTAAAATGAGTTTTAGATGTCTCTACCAAGCTTCAAAACCTTTGGAAGATTTTTTTTCCTTCCGAAAATTGATTTATCTTTATATTAAACTAGTAATTGCATAAATAAGTTGCTTTTTTCCCCCTCTTCTCATTTCTCTCCGCCACTGTGAGTTCAATTCTCAGTCATTTTCATGTTGAGACAGGAATATTCATGCCCAAACGCACTGGCTAATGTCACTATCATATTTTCAACCTGAATTTGACAAATAGAGTCATTTCATAATTATTATACAGAATGTAGCACAATTTGAATCATTTTGCCCAAATTCAAGTTATAACAAACCTAATCAAGAATCAATTAAGCATCAATAAATAGAAATAATAATAAAATGACAATATTTTTTTATATATTTCGCTAATGGCATCAAATAGTAAACCGCGTATTTTAACACAATAATATAATCTAATATATTATTTATCGGGTCGATCTTATTTTAGTCCACCTTTGGCGACTTTTTCAAAATCTCGCCAAATAATCAGCGATAATCATTTCAAAATGGTCGGAAAAGGATGAAGCGTCACAGTAAAGGTAAGAATTCTTTTTTCTTAATCTTTTAATTCAAATACTTTCGATTTGGCGAGATTTTGAAAAAGTCGCCAGAGGTGGGCTAAAATAGGATTTTACCTATTTATCTATTATACTTTTGATATAAAAAGATTGTCTATACTTATAATAAAGTTGAATGAGAGCCGCGGTGGCCTGGTGGTAAGGTCTAGACTTCGGAACTGAAGGGTTGCTGGTTTGAGTCCCGATTCCACCGAAGAACTGCCATGTCGGCGGGTCTGGTGCACGTTAAATCCGTCAGGACCAAGCGTCCTCCAGCTAGTGTGGTGTGGAGAGGCGGGAGTGCCCTCTCAGGAGTCGTCCTCATCATCTGACCGCGGTTCAAAATGACGAGGTCCGTCCCAACATAGCCCTAGTGCTTCTTCAAAACGAGACTTTAATATAACTAAACTAAAGCTCAATGTTTGTGTATGTTGGCGCTCCACAGACCAGATCGTTCCGCATACAGCTACCAAATTTGTAACGTACTGCTTTAAAACGGGACGTTAACATAACTAAACTAAACCAAATTTGTATTGTGTATACCTGGGACACAGGGAATTTGCATCCCGGAGCGAATTTTAATTAATTAAAAATTAAGCGATATTTTGGCGTTTTTCCGCTATCACTTTCCAAATATTATCGCAAAAATATGATTTTTACATCAGGTTAAAGATTAAAAAAATAGCTTTCAAATGGTATCAGTGTTTTAACATATAACTTAAGCTTCAATTTATAGCGAATTTTTAGACATTTTCTAACCATGTTTTTCAACAATATATTTTGGGCAAAATAATAAAATTTAATGTACACGAGCAAGTCGAAGGGAAAAATTTTAACTTTTATCAATGTATTGCCATCATCTTGACAGAAGTTCAAATTTTTCAAAAATCAAATATTATTGCAAATTAAATATAAACAAATGTAACTTTCAGCACATGACTGGATAAAATAAAATAATTATTAAATGTGATATTTTCTATAAAAATAAATTCAAAGCAAAGGTTTCAATGATCGTTTGCAATATGTATATAATTAATTTTAAAAATTATCTTTATTTGCAGCAAACATGATTGAATTTACACAGAATACGAGTTCAAATTCGGGCCCAATGGTTAATTTTTAAATCTTTAGTTATAGGCATACATATTGTTTAGTATCTAATCTTATCTTGGTCTAAATGAAGTAAATAATTACATTTTATGTAACTTGAGTCAAACAATGCATTGATGAACAATGACTTTTAGATTTTTTCATACCACTGGGAGCCACATTTTACTAAACATTTTTACTAATATTGTAAACAAAAGTTGTTATATCAATCAATCTTCTAAATCAATCGTTAAAAGTGACTGATTTATAAAAATAAAAGAATATTATTATGAAGGCGTGTTCTTTTGTATATTTCAATCCACTATCTTAAAGAAAATATCAATTTCAGTCCAATCAATTCTCGGAATTTCTCCAAGGATGATAATCAAATGAATATGTGTTTGCGTATATGAATGAATGTGTGTGTTAGGGCACTGCATATCAGACCATAATGATCTAGAGCTACCACACTTGGTATGTACATATTTATTTTGGAGGATGAAAAAGTATACCTAGATTAAGAGGGGGTTTTTTTTCCCATAATTTCCGAAAATATTACAGAACAAAGCTGGTTTTTTAATCCTCCTAAATATTCCTTTTTTTTTTTTTTTCATTCATAACAATCTATAAACCCTTGCCTATACCATTGTTATAAATTTTTTATAAAACACTCTAAATATACTTACCAGCAATTAATTTCTCATAAAATGAAAGTATAATTTAAACAGCAAGAGCACGTTAAGAATGCGCCATGCTTTGCCGTCACTTTAGCAAAAACTCAAATGGAATGGTTAAATTAACTCCAATTGCAAATTAAACCGAGAAATGTGTAACATTCAGCACGTGTTGAAATGGTAACGTAATGTTATGGAATAAAAATAAGATGTGAAATTTTCTACATCACTGCACAATAGCTGATTGCAAATCAGAGAGATATATAGTAAAATGAACAAATAATCGAAAAGCTTCTATAATAATAGGAGTTAGTGAGTATCGAAGTTCGAAGTTTAAATATATTTGGCTGATAAGTTATAAAGAGAGCAAGGTACGTAAGTATTTAATTGAAAATATTAGAACGTATTATTCATGACGAAACAGTTGGTCCCCAAAATCTGTAAGTGTTTTAATAAAATTGAAGAATTTTTCGAGTATTGTGGCTTGCAATTCTGTGTAATTTGAAAAATCAAAGAACTGAATCGATTAGTTAAGAATTTTTTCCTGGATAGTTTATCAAAAAGTTTGGTAGTTAAATAGGATTTTGATGATAATATTTAATTGTTTTCCATTCGGAAAGGGAATTTTCTTTTAAATAAAACCACTGGAGATGAATGCCACAAAAAAAAAAGAAATTATGTCTTAAAATATTTAGTTTTTAGATACATTTTTTCAAAAAGTGATGCTGTAAAGAATTTTCAAATCACAAAAGAGTTTAGCTCACACGCAAGAAATGCCATTCTTAATAAATCGAACAAGTATTTGTGAAGATAGATAATAGATTTTCAGCGCATAGCCAATCGGTTTTATAAATTGAAGCTTTAACGGAGTAACTTAAAATATTTTAACAATTTATTACTTTCAGTTCATTCATTTCAATGTAAATAAAAGTTTGTTGATTTAATGACTCTTTCTAACGAAAATCTATCTTTTGGAAATGTTGATTGTCTCTCTCTTAGGTAATATTAGATACTGTTGTGAAACGAAAGTTTTTTTTTGGGGGGGGACGAATTTTAAGAGTGTTTGCTTCGAAGTTTTCGTTCAGTAACTACTAGAGTGTAACGTCCTTACTTAGCATCCGGTAGAAATAGTGAGCAAGAAAGTTATGGTTTTCTTAGATGTGAATAATGCTAAAGTAATGCCATTTAATTTGTCAGTTTCATACTTATTTCTAAAATATGTATTTTTCTAAAAAGTCCATGAAATATATACAGTCGATTCCGGTTAATCGGACCACATCGGGACGCGATCCTTTTGGTCCTAATAACCGGCTGGTCATATAACACGAACATGCCCTATACTACAAGACGAGACGTGCTATACGTAAAGGCCTTATCACATGGTGAAATTTCTTCAGCACTTTTCCGTTTCTACCATCAAAAACCGGTCAAGCAAGTTTCATAATCGACAACATTTTCTAACCAGTTCGAAAATGTTATCGGAAATATTGTCCGCAAACGAAATTCAACCAATCATGTGAAACTTTGAAGTGACGTCCTGTAATAAGGCCTTAACATATTAAAATGTCATTATGACCTTTACTGTGCGGCACACGCGTCATCATCACTTTCCTGGTCTTCCGATGCTGTAATGAGTTTTGTTGTAATTCAAGCAACAATTTCAGCGTCGTAATCTTCATTTTCATCGTAACATTGAAGCTCGTTGTCGATGGATAGAGCGACCTGTTGAAGTTCCACATTTCCCTCACCATTTTCACTTTCAATCAGCATGTCCACATCCACCTCCAAGACCAAATGCTTAAAGCCACAGGGAGAAATACAGCTCTGAATTGTCTCACTGCTTATATTTCGACAGCTATCGGCTAAAAATATAACTCTTTGCACTGACTTCTCTGGCTGTTGATGTTGATGTCAGCAAACTTTCATCAATTGTTTCAAGGACGTAATTAACCAACCTTTCACGATAAAAGGTCTTCAAATTTTTTATGATGCCCATGTCCATTGGCTGTGCCAAAGCTGTAGTCCTGGGAAGTAGAAATCCCAGGTGGAAGTTTCTTCCAGGCATTTTGGCAGGGGTGACAAGACACGCACAGTTCACTGACTTAAGTGTTCCGAAGAAACTGGTTTACTCGGAATTTCATTTCCCCGAGATGTAGTGGTCCTTCACTGGCGGCTACCGAGCTGCCTGTTCTAAGAAACAAAGTGCTTGCTCACCTCCCACTAATTCTTTTCCCTTTCGAACTTCCTGCTGTATACAGGCGACTTGTGGCTTCTTTTTCATCTTCCCTGCCACGTTCTTTGGTCCGTTTAAACGGAATTTTGGTTCAAGTAAGCGAATAATATTAGGCTTATGTACATAGGATTTGTTTCGGTTCTTTAAGATACGGTTCGAATAAGCGGCTGGTCCGATTATCCGGTAGTCCAATTAACCGGATTTGACTGTATAGTATATATATATATATATATATATATATATATATATATATATATATATATATATATATATATATATATATTAATTAACAAAATACGCTAAGCAAAAAGGAACACAACCGAATCAAAACAATAATCAATAGAAAAAAATCCGGCCTGAAAACTTCGTCAAGGGCCCCTTTCAAGCAAGGATTCCAAATAAGGGATATTTTCTGTGAGGCATCAGTGGACAATGGTCAAAAATATTGACACCTCGTGACCCGAAAATTACGGCAAAAGAGACATACCAATTTAAACAGCAAAAGACAAAAACAAAGCAAAACATTAAAAAACCTCACCAAATGAAACAAAAAATATATATATAAAGTAAAACTACATAAGAATATTCAACCAAAATTAAAACGAATAACTCAAATAATTTTCATTTGTATTTTAGTTGAAGCTGCATTTGCGCTCACCAAATACAACGATTGATTTAAAAACTAAAACTTTTTTCATTCTTAAACTTTTTTGAATCAGTAATGATTTTTAGTTTCGTTTCTGGTTTTGGTTTCGCCTCCGTGGTTAGTGCCGTTTCTGTTTCGTTTACATAATTCTATTAATTATAGTAATTTGGATTTGTTTCATTAATTGGTTCTGTTTCATTTACCGTTCATTTTGTGAACTTTTAGCGTTTAATTCCGAATTGATTTTTAATTTCGATTTCGACCTAGTTGGTTTCGTTTTAATTTTTGTTGACCAGGAAATGGGTTTTGATTGTTTTAATAATTTTATGATCTCTCTCTCTCTCTCTCACTCACACACACAAATATATACACTGATGGGGAAAAAAATCCCAACACCAAGAAAAAATTATTGTACAGTAATGAAATTTTAGGAATACATTTGTCTAGGTAACATATTTAATTGATTAAAGTTTCAAGATCACAGGTAGAGCCATTGGCGAGAAGAGCCATTTCAAATGTGAAATGTTGGTACATTAGTAACCGGTGCAACCACCAGAATTTTGAATGCAAGCATGCAAACGTGCATGCATTGTGTCGTACAGGTGTCGGATATCAGTTTGTGGGATGGAGTTCCATGCCTGTTGCACTTGGACGGTCAATGCAGGGACGGTTAATGCTGGTTGTGGATGACGCTGGAGTTGTCATCCAATGATGTCCCATACGTGCTCGATTGGAGAAAGATCTGGTGATCTAGCAGACCAAGGCAACATGTCGACACTCTGTAGAGCATGTTGGGTTACAACAGTGGTATGAGGGCGAGCGTTATCCTGTTGGAAAACACCCCTTTGAATGCTGTTCATGAATGGAAGCACAACAGGTTGTATCACTAGACTGACGTTCAAATTTGCAGTCCGGGTGCGTGGGATAACCACGAGAGTGCTCCTGCTGTCATACGAAATTGCTCCCCAAACCATAACTGTAGGAGTAGGCCCTCTGTGTCTAGGCCGCAGACAGGTCACTAGCAGACGTTCACCTGGCCTCCTTCTAACCAACAAACGGCTATCACTGCGACCAAGGCAGAGCCGGTTTTCATCAGAAAACACAACAGATCTCCACTCCGTCCTCCAATGAGCTCTAGCTTGGCACCACTCACGTCACAAACGGCAGTGGTTTGAAGTCAGTGGAATGCACTGTACAGGGCGTCTGGCTCGGAGCTGTCCTTGAAGTAACCGATTTGTAACAGTTCGTTGTGTCACTGTGGTGCCAACTGTAGCTCGAATTTCAGCTGCAGACACAGTACGATTAGCCACAGCCATACGCCGAATACGACGGTCTTCCCTCTTAGTAGTACCACGAGGCCGCCTGGAACCTGGTCTTCTTGAGGTAGTACCTTCCCTTGACCACTGCCGCTAATACTCATGCACTGTGGATACATTCCTGCCAAGTCTTTCAGCAATATCGCAGAAAGAAAACCCACCTTCTCGTAGCCCTACAACACGACCTCGTTCAAACTCAGTGAGCTGTTGATAATGGCTTCTTCGTCTTATCAGAGGCATCCTTGACTAACATTAACCCACTACGTCAAATCTCAACTGTAAATAACGATCACGAACCTTACAGCGGTTATTTAAAGCAAACCTCATTTGCATGTTCATAGTGTCGCTACTAGCGCCGCACTTACGCGCGTAGCTCGAAATTTGAATCGACGTCATCTTTCAGATGTATAAACACGCCGACCAAATTTCGTTTATCTAGCACAGCTCCTTTCTAGTGTTGGGATTTTTTTTTCCCATCAGTGCATATCCATTGAAACTCTGTCATCACCTTCGTAAGTTCTTTGTAGTATTAATAACACTTTAGGTGGTAAATACAGTCTTGGATGTTTTCGCCTGAATTTCTGTTTCAATCTTTGATAAAGGTCTTCCATGCTAAATAGCAAAATTGTTCCTCTCTATGCATAATGATCTAGCAGTTTCTGCTCTTATCTGCTCTTTTATTATAGAATTATATTTTAAATAATGAACATTAGGACTCAAACCTCTTGTTAAGTCATGAATTTACTCTTGCAATATATGTATAATATATGCATTTTTTTTTTACATCATGATTTTACAGAGAAGGATCCGTGGACTAATAATGTGAAATACTTTTATTATGTGAAATTTATAGATTATGCAATCATATAAAATACTTTCATTGGCATTTTCAATCAAGCCGTTTGAAAAGATGTAATTGAAAAAAATCTAATGGTATATGCAACTCATCCACATTGGTTATAATATGTTTCGTAAAACTTTGTACGATTTTCATCTTTTCACTACCTTATTCATTATTTGAACAATTTTTTAATAGTTCGTTTTCTGTTCTGTGCATTTTACAATCGATTTTAAACTAATTTCGAGATGAATTAAAGAGTGAAAACTGAAAAATAGTTCAGAAGTGGAATAGTTCAATATTACTCTCCCCCCCCCTCCCTTTTTTTTTACCTATTCAGTACAAATTTTGCAAATGATTAAAAAACCTCATTACCGGCAGATGGCGCCATGCCAAGTCGTTACCTCATCAAGAAATTTAGTTAGTTTAAAACAGATTGGAAAATTTTACACACATACAACTTAAAAAGAAGAAAACAATTATTTTAGTAAATTTTATACACCATTTTTAAAAAATGGATTCGAATGCATTAAATATTTTCACGGCTATTTGTGAATGTAAGGCGACACGGTATCATCTAATTTTTTTTTTTTTAATTTTAATATTTGAAATTAGATTTTAAGTCTATCTTATCTTAAATAGCATTCTATAACTGCCCACAAAAAATTTTTGAATTATTTCTACAGTTTTTGAAAAATTTAATTTTTCAATGCTTTTTTTTTTAAACCATAAGACTTTTTTAAATATTAAAATTTTTTTCCAGGTAGTCAGTTATATATTGCATAAAAGTTACTACGGAATTTTTCCTCCTGATAATAATTATTTAATTATAAATATTTTCATCGTTAAACACAGAAAAAAATCTGAAAAAAACACACAATATTTTGAGTTTGAACACTAAAAAAAAATAACTATGCATCTTAGAGCGAATTCCATAGTGAGTTTTATAAAACTTGTATTTAGGAACATTCACAAAAAATTTCACATCTCTACATCAATTTTTAAAAAAGCAAATTTGAAGAACAGCACGTAAACAAAATTACATCAGGGAGGAAAACGAATTTAAAGATTTCAAATTGCAATAACTTGATATGAAATTCATAGAACATCCTGAACCTTCTACAAAATGTATATTTATTTATTCTTAACTGTATTATATAGACATATTTAGAAAAGTCTTTATCAAATGAGACAATAAAAAAAAATCGTTATGTTCATGATTTTTCTTCAGAATGTGTTGCCTTAAAAGATTCACAATCACAAATTTTAAAGATAACCTATATGAAGCCAAGAGAAATGATTTTAAACTTTTTAATCCGTTTTAAAAATGTGATTATATTAAAAAAAAGTATTTAAATTTTCCAAGCAGTCATTGTCTTTCTCCCATATACATGACTAACATTGCATGTAACATCTTTCTGAAGAAAAATTATAATTAAATTGAGGCTGTTTGAATATTTGGTGCAACTAAATCACCCAGGAGTGATTGTGGTCTGCTTTCTAAAATTTGAAACAATGTTGTAAAAGTGTAACATATCTTCCAATAATTTATAACTTTTAAATAATAATATTCCTAAATGTAAATTTAAGCCGATTTCTAATTATTTTTCTACATAATAAATTAAGCAAATCAAATAATGGAATGAGAAAGTTTGAAAGTTTAGAACTGAGTTCAAAATTTTTTTTTAAATACTAACAAATTTTTCTTTATTTTGGTAGTTATAGGAGTATTAAACTATGTAAGCAAATAGAACTATTTCAGTTTATAACAATACAATATAAAATTAATCAAATTAAATACTGATAAAAATGTCTTTATTTCACAATTAGTTTCTAATTTGTAAAAGGATCCATTGATTTATGATGATTTTTCTTTAAATTTGACTATTTTTCATTTTCTCCTATTTGTTTTCACAATTTTGAAACCACATTGAAATAGTCGAATTGAGACATACAGTGTAATTATTACTCCCAAAAGCATTTCCAAGCAATTTAACTTTAACAACTTTCTTAAGAAAGTACAAATGGTCATATAAAGAAAAGAAATATTCAATTTCATATAAGTTCTAAAATATCTGAAATTTGTATCGCCATAAAAAATAATTGAAATTCAATATAATTTATAAATTTTGAAATATATAGAGGTTTTGTTGCTGTTAATTTTTTTTTAGACATGGCTTATGATAAATATTAATAGTTTGCATTATAAATGGTTGGTTGGTGTTTTCTGGCGCAAGGGCCATATCTGACCATGCTGCGCAAAACACGAGATAATGGAACTACTTCATTCTTAACTGTCTATTAAAAGGTATAGGCCGCGGTGGCCTGGTGGTAAGGTCTCGGCTTCGGAGGGTTTCAGGTTCGAGACTCGATTCCACCGAAGAACCATCGTGTGAGGGGTCTCTTGCACGTTGAATCTGTCAGGTCAAACGTCCTCCTGCTGTTCAGGTGTCCTCCTGCTGTTCAGAGAGGGGGGTGCCTGTTCAGGTGTCGTCCTCGTCATCTGATCCTGGTTCAAAATTACGAGGTCCGTCCCATAATAGCCCTCGTGTTGCTTTAAAACGGGACGTTAATATAACCAAACTATTAAAAGGTATAATGAATTGTTTGAAAAGGTTTTAAATGAATTTCTAATAAAAATGGTAAAAAGGACTCAAATGAGCTTGTCAATACCCATATCTTTAAGAAAAAGTAAGAAGTTTGGGTGGAGAATTTCTCCCACCAAGTCTTTTATGGTTATATCAATCTTACCAAAATGTTTCAGTCAGCTAATATTAAAATCCAAGCATTCCGTTAAGACATATTTCACCGAAAGAATACATTGGCAACGTAGATATGTAAGAGGAGGTTCCAAACCGAGTATATATTTATGTGTCATCCTGGTATGACCAATTCTTAAACGAGTCAATATAACCTCCTTTTTTACGATATGAATTATATTTATTCGAGTGTCTGACAGAAGAATGAAACGCACGCAATTTATTGGATTGCTGCTCATCCCATATACTCTGCCAGCTTTTCACCATTAAATTCCTGATGACTAGTAGAGCCTCATTCAAAGGAACACAATTTTCATGTACTTGTGAAGCAGTTTTTGAAGCTTGGTCAGCTTTTTCGTTGCCCAATATTTCAGCATGTCCAGGGATCCAACAAAATGCGATAAGCTTTCCCTTATTTGTTAAATAATTTACCATCTCTGCGCACTTAAGCACTACAGGATGGCTGACAGGTTATATGTTTTTTAATGCTTCAATAGCTCTTTTTGAATCCGTACATACAATAAAGTTTGAATTGAAATATTCCAATTTTTGGAAAGCTGAATGAATGCCATATATTTCCGAGGTAAATACTGAACAAAATTCATTCAATCTTTCAGCTATAATTGAATTCCCTATGAAAACTGCTGTTTCTACGTGAAATGCGTCTTTAGAGCCATTAGTGAAAACAGGTTCATATCTAGAAAAGCTTTGTCGATGATCATAAAATAAAGTTTTGTATATTAAACAGGATGTCGTGGATTTCGGTAAATGTTCAAATTCCTCAATAAAACTAAGTTTAATATTTTCCCAAGGTGGGAATTCGTTCACTTTATCCAAGATTGGAGAGTCAATAATAGTAAGGTTTCTTCAAATTTTTCCGACTCTAAAACCAAATGCCGCGGTGTATGAGAGCCGTAACGCAAAAAGCAAACCATAGATGGGGATGGATTTATTTATTTATAAGCATTATAAATAAATAAATTATAAAAAAATATGCACAACATTTGATCAAATAAAATGTAGCGATTAAATAATTTTTTACCCCTTCAGTTCTAACAAATGACAAATTGCTACATTTTCAATACTATAAATTTGAATATGAATTTTCACTTAAAAAAATTCTTGAATAAATATCTGGAATAAGGGTTGTATTTATATATATTCATATTTACCTATTTTACATGATATCAGGAAAACCATGCTAATAAGATCTTAAAAAAAAAAAAAATAGCATTTAATTCTTGTATTTTGAGAATTGAATTTCATGTTTTAAGAGGAAATGAATGAAAACCATTTTGTCCATATTATTTATTAAGATAACACAATTTGTAGTGTTAATCATGAACTGGTGCAGTCAAATAATTCACAATATTTAACAATCGCAAAAAATTCATAATAAAAAAAAACATTCACAAATATGGAATAACAAAGAAATTCACAACTTGTTATCATCACAGAAATTCACACTAAATAAATATGAAAAAAATTCACAATGTAAAATAAAGCATTGGCTCCAGTTTTGTAATTGCACCTGCCACGATATTTCACCGACTGTTTTTGAAGCAACTAACATGACTATATCTATATATCTCAACTAATGAATATTATAGATGCTAAACATTTTGTTGT
>JAPMOQ010026364.1:0-12837 GCA_026543055.1 Argiope trifasciata | reverse complement strand
TATTTGTTTAAAAAACAAATTTCTTTACACATTAGTTATTCTTTCACGATGCAGTCATTTTGACTGCTTTGGGGCAATATAGGTATACACTAATTCTCCGTCATTCTAGTGTTAACAAATGTCTTACGTTTAATTCAAATGTTTTATCATGTTTTCAATAAAATAAAACAATTTTTTTCAGCTCTTTTGAACACCTACCGTGAAGCCCTGCGAGAAAATCCCAACTTCCTCCGCACTCACTTGATCCCGATGTTCATTCTGACCACCACCAACATACGTGGCAATGTGGATTCGGTTTCCGAGACCATCATATTCGAGTACTTCAACAGGATCAATCATTCCAACGTGTCACAGATTTTACATCCCTTCATCAATGTAAGACTCAAATGTATAATTTCGTTTATTATTATTTGCAACAGAACAACAGAGAAAACGGTTTTGGAACAATTAGATTGAATAATTTCATACGACTTTTATGCAGCTTAATGTATTTTAAACACAACAATAATTATGGATTTTAATGAAATTTATCTAATTTTGGCTCGATATTTCTAAATGTTTCTCTTGTTCCTAGATTTCTTAATATAATCTAATACTATAATACGAGGAATGGTTGCCAAGTCGAATATCGCCCCAGAATTAATAAACTCCGGTAAACTTGGGGGTCTGGGGTTTTTGGCCACGAGGAATCGATTGGCGCCGGTTTTGAAGCGCTACGGTCGAGTAGTTCGGAGTTACAGATAGGATATTTTCAAACTTCATTAGTTCGCCATAATGGCTACTTAAATTTTCAAGCGGTAACGTGCTGCCATCTATAGCCAATATGGCGAACTAATAAAGTTTTATGTTTATGCTGTTATAGGTTTATAATATATTTCTTATGTATGTATATATGTTTGGTTTTTCTAAATAAATTTGTCAAAAATATGGAACTTCAACACACTTCAATCTTTACCTTTACTTTACCTTTGTATAGAATAGTTCCCTTTCCAAACTCTAACTTTGTTTAGAATAGTTTACAATGGTGCACTTTAACCGGTTATCTTTTCACCAATGGTTTCACAAATTTTCTTATGGCATGTATTGTTTTGATAAATAACAATTGAAAATTTAAATCTTCGAGTTAGCTTCGATACCTGTTTTCTCCGAGCGGAGCTCGGTCACCCGCTGGTTATGTTAAAATATCATCTATAATTTGAATTTAATTTGGCCGATCATAAATTAAAAGTAATCAAAAAGTGTGTTATATGTTGTCAAATGTGTTAATAATAATAGCATGCAAATAATTTTTCTCCCGAATTTAGTTTTATTATTCTAATGTTGTATAATGTGTCCCAGTTTCAATTTACTAAATCTAAAACCAATTTAAAAAGAAATCAGAGAGTGAGAGTGTAGAGACTTTGGAACGAATATTGAAATCTTTGGCTTCTGAAAAGGACTTCCCAGTTTTTCAAGACCCAATTGCGTTTAAATATGTATCATTGCATCTTCATAGAAATTCCGTTTTGGAAACTGCTGAAACTTTCTTTATCAAAGGAATTGAATAACTTCCTTTGCCAATTAAGGTATCCGACTAGGTTCGAAGGAAAAATTTTGAAAAATTGGATTTTTAAAAACTATTTTAAACTGTGGTTTTTAGATGCGTTGTTAATTATAATACAAAGTACATTTTATAGAACAAAATTATTTGAAAATGCAATATATTTTCAAAAATAGGAAAATTTATAATAAATTTTAGTAAAATTTAACCAAAATGGTTAACACTTAACAGAAAATTGTAACACAACAATCCTATTTTTCTTTGTACACAAGTTATAGAATACAATGATAAAGGAAATGAACCACAATCTAAAAAAAATCTTGAAATGCTAAGAAGTTATGGGTACAAATATACGTATATATGCCTTTTTTCTATAAATTCACAACTTAATTCTTTTAAAAATACTTAGAAATGAAAAAGTATTTCACCAATAATCAAACTTTTGGTTCATTTCATTGCCCATATTACTTAAAACACACGCTGAAATTTTTATTTAACCTCTATTAGTTTTTGATATATCGTGTTAACGATAGAGAATTTTTAGAAAAATTAAATTTTAGAAAAAATTGAAGGCAAATTTTAGTAGAAAAATATGTTTTGCTTAAAATTCCCTTGGATGATTTGTCAGACCTTTACTTGGAAAAGATAACCTGTATAACTTTTTAGTTTCGATTCCTATTTTTAGTTCCGTTTCCATACTTAGTTTTGTTTTCTCTTATATTGCTAATTTATTTGATTCATCTGTATTTTAGTGTAGCTGCATATGCGCTCACTAAATACAATGATAGTTTTTTAAATTTAGATCTTGTTCGAATCTGAAATAGTTTTTGCTTCAGTTTCCGTAATTAGTTTCGTTTCCTCTTATATTGCTAATTTATGAGTATAACTACTAGTGTAATTTGAAGTGTTTTTCATGAAGTCTCGGTGTCTAGTGATAGCCTCTCCATCCATTTTCGAAATCCGATTTCACTACAGGTCCGTTTATGGTTCTAATATGTATTAAATCTGATATTGTAGGCAACCTTCTTTTAGTGTGGTAAGGAGCCACGGTCTGGAGGTAAGGTCTCGACTTTGGAACCGGAGGGCTTCAGGTTCGAGGCCCGTTTCCACAGGAAAACAGTCGTGTAAATCTATTTGTGCACTTTAAATCAGTCAAGACCAAACGCCCTCCGCTAGTGTGGTGTGAAAGTTTATTGGGGAGTGCTAGCTCAGTAAATGTCGTCCATGTCTTCTGACCACGATTCAAAATTATAAAGTCTGTCCCAAAATAGCCTTAGTATTGCTTTGAAAAAGGGATGTTAATATAACTAAACTAAACTTTGGTATGGTAAGAAAATCTAAAGAGGGGATGCCAGCTCATGTTCTTTTCTCACCAATCGTTAATGATTTCAAATCGTGAAGTCATTCCCATATAGTACCAGTACTGCTTCAAAACGAGAAGTTAATATGTAATTTTATTTATTTATTTGTCAAAATTGAGTTTTATTTTATTAAAATTCTATTATTCGTAACTCATGGATTTGTTTAACAAAAATTTAATTTTTCAAACAGATTTCATTTTATAGGGGAATAGAATATTTTAGAGTACATTATGTTTCATTTCTTTTTAATAATTTCTTCTTGAATTTATTTTTATTACAGATGTCTACTGATGCGATGTTTGTAGCATGCAATGATGCTACTGTGCATGCCTACTCGACAACAGGAGCTCCAGTTTATATGTACACGTTCGAATACAGAGGAGAAAACAGTATGGTAGAAATACAGTATGGAACACCGATTGCGTACTTTGATCCAGGTAAGATATTCACTTGAATTTAACAAGCATACACACATGCTACTCTTGCTTCAAAAAAAAAAAGAAAGAAAGAAAGAAATGATTAAATTTAACAAGATTTAAGAATTTCAAAGAAAAGGCCATTATGAACAGATTATTTTTCATTCGCCATACACACACAAAAAAAAAAAAAAAACCTTCATCAGTTGCATCTTTTGTAGCAAGTTTTTATTAATTATGTTCCTATCTGTCTGCATGTCTGATTGGTACAAATTTTACAATCAATTTTAAATCCATTTCTACAATATATGCGTTAGAGTAGTACTTTGAAACATTACAATGGGCTCAGAACATGATGTTACAGCGATATTAACTAGCTTTCTCGTCTGTCTATTCGGTGCAAATTCTGCGACTGATTTTAAACTAATCTAAATTATCAATGCCAACCAATGGAACCCAGACACAGGTCAGTGTAATATGCGAAGTCTTTTGTTTGCTTGTTGGTAGACATTTTTCAATCAATTTTATATTTCGTCTTTTCTATACAGATTTATCAATTTTGATTTTTAAAAATTAGCAATCCTTTATTTTCAAGACAATCAATAAGGGTTAGAAATCCGTATGTTGTTAGAATAAATTATTTCATACTTTTTTTGTCCATTTTAAAATGTGATATATTTAAAAATATTTAAATCATTATTTTCTGTTTTTAGGCTTGTTTAAAATCGATTGAAAGCGAACTTCCCACTGAACTACACCTGTCTCAAAATTTGAGCTGAATAGAAAGCGATTTACTATAGCACTGTCTCACCGCTCTGAGTTATGTTTAAGTTTCAAATCTCTGCCTATCGGGAGATTAATTCAAAATCGAGTAATAAGTCTACATTGAGAAATAAACTCAAAAGAAAGCTCATAATTTTTGTCCATAAGTTAAGGGAACAAAGCTTTATGGTCAATATTGAAAGATAGTGGTTTGAGATTCCATTAATTATGAGCGGTAATGATCTGTAGAATTTTTTCTAAAGTCAAACTATTGCGATTGATACTATTCATTTAAAAAATCTTCGGAAAACTTTGCCATTATTTATTTCGATCCAATAAACTATTACTAAAATTCGAGAGACTCTCATTTTTCTTGAAGCTAAATGTATTTGCGATTCATTTTTTCCCGGAAATAAAACTTCCGGGTTCCATACTCTTAAAAGAAATCGTAAGCATACAATTGCTTTCAGTGACTCTGCTTTTCTCTGACCTAAAATTTCTATATTTACCAGGCGTTTCACACGGTGACGAGTTGTTGTATCTGTTCAGCCTGGATGTAGAAGGATTACGACAACCTTCGTTGTTGGACAACTTAGTGAGCGGAAGAGTTGTTTCCTTGTGGACGGATTTCGCAAAATTTGGGTAAGTTTTATTTTCTCATCAAACACGCATACACCGCATTCAGATCACATAAAATTAAATTGAATCACCACACAATCTCTTGATGGTATTTGGTTTGTTTAAATAAGTAAGCTTCTAGAAAAATAGTTTGTTGAATTCGACTACGGCAATTTCGTGATGTTCTGAGTTCAGCGGTGTGACAACGTATTCACGAGCATATAATTTGGAGCAAGATTTAGTAAAATTCATTTAGTAAAGCAAGTAATTTTTTTAAAAAACATGCGACAGAATTTTTACTTTCTCATGCACGAAGTAAATAAAGAAAAAGAAATTATTAAAAAAAGAAAAGAAAAACATTAAAAAAAATCTATCTTCATATATTCATAACACTTCATGTTTCAGATTTCCCTGAAGATATACAGATATAGGACAAATAATAGAAACACCTGTGAAAAAATGAATTTTTTTTAATTATTAAGGGTTTGGACCACCTTTGGCCTGAATGACAGTTTGCGTTCGAAGTGGGATTGACAAATGCAGGTTTTGGACAAGATTCATCGGAATACTGCTCCATTCCTCGATCAGGGTCATTTCGAGTTCAAATAGTGAGTGTAGAGGAGGAAACCGAGTACGGACTTTGCTCTCTAAAAAACTCACAAAAGTTCAATGATATTGAATCAGGGAACCGAGGTGACAAATCATCATTTCATCATCATGCTCTTGTAACCACGTTTGAACGCAGCGAGACGCGTTAACAAGGTTATTGGTATCTTTTAACACAAGACACTCTCCCGGAAAGAGTCTGAATCATAAGCTGAAGATGATATGCGAGAATGCTCCGATAACGGTCACCTGTGATCTTCCCCTTCAAGACGACGAGAGCCCCAATCCTCTGGAAGATATAAAGCCCAACAGAACCCCTTTATCTTTCTCGGTTGGAACCAGACAATCAACATGAAATGCTTCTGCCGATGTTCGCCAGGCGTCCGGTGGTCTGGAATAATATAAATGAAAATTCATCAAACCAGATGACTTGTTCCCATTGCAGTTTTGTCCAGTTTAAGACAAAAGTCTGTTCAGTAATGTAGTGAAGAAATTACAATCTTGGCACCACTGTAGTTTCTTCATAGCATTCCGCATAGAAACTAATGGTTTTGGAATAGCTACTCTGCCATGAATGTTCGTAGCATGCGACACGCATTGAATAGTTTTCATAGATGCGGGACTTTGATGATGGGTATTCATCTCGGACGTTATCTGAGTCAGTGTAGTCTTGCGATTTCGGGCGACTATCCTCTTCAACATCCATCTGCCACGATCTTTCGACTTCGACTTTCACCCACTATTTGAGCTTTGCAGAATACGCCTTATCCAGATTTTTGTAGGCTGTTATAACACTTGACACAGAAGTCCTTGAAACACTCACAACATTGACTGTTCTGAATGTGGACCTCCAGCTAGGCAAGCTCCAATTATCATGCCTTTTTTTCACGTCGGTGAGGTCGAACATAATCACGCTTTGTTAGATACAGAATTTTCTTATGTGACTCTCAAACTGTCAATTGCTTGACTGACACCGTCCCTTTCACCACCACTTGATGGCACACTGTTGCGACATGAGGTAGTCTTTTATTGGAAGACGACTTAGAATTACTTTTATTGAACTTTGAACGACTTTTATTGAAGGACGACTCATTTTTAAATGGGTGTTCCTATTATTTTGTCCTATATCTGTATATTTGGAATTATGTCTATCTATGAGCAAGATATTTCAAATATACTTCGAGCTACATAGATGAAATTTCGCATATACTTTTTATACATTATTGGTACACTTCAACCAAACTTTGAAATCCGTTTCATCAATCATTTCTGTCTAAATGTGAAATAGAGTTAAATTATCTTCCTAATTAAAAAATTACGGTGCAGTTTGAACTACTGATTCCTCAAACTGGAAACCAAAAGTACAACGAAATCAAAAGTAAGTTTTGATTCTCAAATTCTAAACTAGCACACAATGTGTGAAATCAGGCTGCATAGTTTTAATATTTTTCTTTGTTTCTTCACACAAGATTCAATACTATACAATCTTAGTGTTTTCCCTTTTTGAACTATAATTTGATATCCTTAATGTTGTTTTTTACTTTGGTTCCCAATTTATAAAGATTATATTATAACTGCTTTAACTGGTCTATCCGTATAATTAAGCATAATTGTCCAAATTATTTAAATATACGCCAAACTAGGGAAATACTTTTAGTAGAATTCAAGCGATCTTTGTGGGGAAAAAAAATTTAAACTAAGCTAATAAAATTATTTTAATAAATTGTAATTTTGTATTTTAAAATTAATTGTTTTTTTGTATTTCAAACAAATTTCCTAACTTAGAATATAATAACATATTGTGCTACAGATTTTAAAATAGTATAAGAGTTAAAATATTGATGATATCAACCCTAAACACATGTTGCCTAAATATGATCCCTTGGTACTTTTTTAAAAAGGAATATAATTTAATTTCAGAGTCTAAATCTCTACTAATAAAAAAGTGTGCGTGCGCGCACGCGTGTTCAAAAATGATATTATAAACAGCTCAATTTTGTTTACTTCCTAAAATGTGACATCCCTTCATAAGAATTTAGTTTTTTATATAATACTTAGAAAGAAAATAGCTTACTGAAATGATGAAAAAGAGATTTTTCAGATTAATCATCCAGACAAAAATAGAGCATCATTAAGAAAGCAGCCATAAACGAATGCCGTAATTTGAAAGGAGAAAAATCATATTCCATTAATAACTATTGAACAATATTTTTCAACAAAACCAGCAGGAGTGACCATTCTCTATCTCCTCCATTAGTTATATGTCTTGTGCCTAACTTTATCACATCGGAAAGAAAATTTAAAATGCATTTTGGGATTACTTTTTCTACCAATTTGCTCCAAATTCTTGTTCCCGTCAATATTTTTATGTAGAAATAATATATTAAGATCCATACACCTAATAAACTACTTTTTGCATTATTACAAATAAAATAGATAATACCGACAGATAATCAGTCCGATAATAGATTAAATTCAAAATTAATACTGAACTGTATGTTTGATGTCAAGACTGCACACTGAATTTCATTTCCATCAATTATTACAGTTTGGAGTTAACAGGAGAGATAGCCAATCTATCGTCGAATTTAGATCGAAATTCAATGCATTTGCATATCTATGTTGTTTTGTCTTATGGCACTTTACCAGCCCGCTGATAGTTATCTATCAGCGATTGATATCAAGTGAGAGCCCCTTGTTCTTTCAAAAGCGCCATCTAGCGTCAAGAGTATGACTTAGTTACCACGAGTTTCAGCCCTTTTTACGGGACGGACTTCCCTCATGCATTTCATTCAATCCACAGCTAGTAATTTAAACATGAACCAGAGAATGATTACGTCTAAATAAGAACCTACAGTGGTATTATTCTAGACATGTGTGACTGATGCACGTATAATCCTCCAACACACAGGAAATCTTCGGCTGGCGGGTTCGAACCCGCAACCTAACGAACGCGAGTCCAATGCCCTACCAACCAAGTTATCCAGGTCATATCTATGTGATAAAATTACATGCTTAGATATATTCTTTATTTGTGAGTTATCATGTTTAAATGCAAATAGACGTGCAGACAGATATATTTCCTGTAGATAAACTTAATCCGAAATATGATAGTGATCTACAACCTGGATATGTTTAATTCGTCTAGTTCATTGCGTTTCAATTTATCGAGTTCAACTCGGGATTATCTAAACATAGAAATTCGTCGTTTGTTAAAATCAAACTGACTATAATTATACTATCTCTTTCGATCATTCTTATACAAGAAAGTAGGAACTTTTATTAGTAATATATATATATTCATGAATAAAAGCTATTCCCAGAACTATAGGTTCAAGCTATTGCGTATAATGTATGCACCAATCTCATTTAAGTGAAAACGAGTTCGTTAATTATGCATTGAATACATTTGAAGTGTTATATTAAACTCGAAATATTTATCTTCGAATTTCAATTGTATCATTCATATATAATAACAAATTTTAAAAAAACTTAATATCATTAAATTTAAAGTGTAAGTTCACAATGTTGTATAACGACTATCTATTAATCTAATTGAAATTGCTACCAAAAGAACAATTTAAAAGTACTTAATTTAAGTTAAAAGTAATAATAAGAGGAACAGTTGCAATTATATAAGTTGTAGTAGTTGAAATGACAGATTATTTTGCAATTATGTATTTTTCTCTTCAGCACCTGACTTTTTAAACTCCAAAAATAATAACCACCGCAGGCTATATTTGTTCATCTAACGTTAGTTTACTTTACGAAGAAACTAAAATGTAATTCAATCTCAAACAGCGGGTAACTGTTTCATAAGGGATATATATATATATATAATATTAAAATGATTATTAAAAATTACGTCCTTTAAACTTCGGAAACCAGTCTTTTCCCCATTTAATGATGTCTTTTTGACTTACAATCATCTAAAGGTTTGGCTTCATAAAATCTTTTTCATTGTAATCGTACAAAAGTTCAACTCCGATATTTTCATGAATCCTGAAACCCCTAAATCATTATGTTAATGTAATTATGCAGATATGATTCTACAGGCTCGCATACATAGCAACATATTAAGGAAATAAGTTTCATTCAATTGTATCATTGAATGAAATCGCACTAAAAATGGCCTTATCTGGCTCTGCTTGTGCAAACACGCAGGCTCATCTATTAGCCGTCTAAATCGTCGTTTTCAGTCGTCTGAGAGCTCTTTTACAGTATGTTTTCGTTTGTGCCACAGTCTCTTTAAAGACTTTCATCCACAACATTAAACATAGGTGGTGAAAGACGATATTTATGGCATTAAAGAGACTTTTCACTGAAAACGAAACTTGGAAAACGCACTTAGAGTAAGAATAGGTCTTCAAATGTCGCAAAGCCAGGACTACCATCAAAAAATTATTTTGTCCATTTGGTGGGATTGGAAAGGAATAATTATCTACGAGCTCCTTCCTAAAAGTAAAACAAAAAAATTCTACGAAACACTGTCACTAACTGGATCAATTGATAGCTACAATAGAGAAAAAAAAGAGGAGGAGGGGGGGAGAAAAGAAAGAAAGAAAACGGCCAGAATGAATGAACAGACGAGGCATTGTTTTTCCTCACAACAACGCGAGACCACATATTGCATTAGAGAGAAGCTCTTATAGATTGATTGAGATGTTTTACCCCACTACATACTTTCTAGATTTCACTTCATTTGATTGATACTTCGTTCTTTCCTTAAAAATTCTCTTCCCAATAAGTGCTTTAAATCCATCAGTGAAATAAAAGCGCACTTCAAGGGTTATTTCTAGTCCAAAAGACAATTTTGGTAAGAAAGACTAAGAAGACTTCCTGGGAGATGGTTAAAAGGTAATATAGCAAAATGGCTCTTATATAACAAATAATATCTTAATCAGTAGATGTTATGTATTCATTTCATATTAGAAATAGGAAAAAAACTTATAGGATACCCTAATATTTAATAGAATATGAATTTCCAAACTCAAATTCGAAATTCTGCATCCTCACAAGTAGTTATCTTCAGATTTTTCTTTCAACTACTGTTCGCCAATATTCATTTGCAAAATGATCAATTTTGTAAGAAAAATTCTTCATACATTTGTATATTACAATGTTGTTGAATTCGAAAATCCTAGATGCATGCATTGTTTGATTAATATTCAAATTAATAAATGCTTATTTACTAAAAATGAGAATCAAAACAACAACAAAAAAAAGTATCCAAACATTGAATCCAAAATATTACAGCATGATGTTTTAGGTTAAAATAATTTATAAGTAAAAACAAATAGTAGCAATAGCATCCCCATAAAAAACTAATTTAATACTACATAATGACAACATGTGTCTTATAATTAAAATAATGAACTTATCAATAAAAAAAACTTTCTTATTGCTTTAGGTGCATTTCACAAATAAGAACGATCCATATTTGTTTAAATTTGTTCCGATTATTTTTTGTTAGTAACTTTAATTAGTCTGAATTAAGCTCAATATCGTGCAGTATTCTATATATTCTGAATAATAAAAAATAAATGAATTCTTAAGCAAAAGCTACTGTCTGCTCATGTTCAAAGATTAAATGTGCTTCAAATACTAAAGCCCTTTCACATGATATGTAGTCAAAAGGTTAACGAATACATACTATCCCAAGAGTAACAATTTGTTAACTTTGGTATCTCTAAGTCAAAAAATCTGTCCACCTAAGCTTTCCGAATGATTTTTTTTATCAATCTTGTCGCTATGTATAGATAATTTGTAAGCCTTTTAATTTATTGCCATTGAAAAAAATTCACATGCTACCAACAAAAGAAAATTAACCTGTCATTATCGCTAAAGAGAAAAAATTCTTCTTTCACATCCTAGTATTTTAAATGAGGGAAAAACTAATTCTATTTAACTGATTCCTAGCTTTCTAACTGTGATACCTTCAATTCCAAGAAATAAATAACATTGTTGAATAATACTGCCCATACATTTAATTAATAATCTGTTAAATTATAAATTTAGAGCACAAATAATATAAAAATACAGTAAACTCTCGCAACAACGATACCCGATACAACGATAACTCCCTCTACTACAATAATGTTTTGTGGTCCCGGTGATTTTGCATATAAACTAATGTTAATCTCCCCCCAATATTACGATATTCTCTAGAACAATAAACCTCTGTAAAACGATTTTTTCAATCTAAATTTCAGTATTATTTTCTCCCTTTATAATAATATTTTGATTTTCAAATGCTTTTTTTTTTTTCGTTTTCTTTTGTTATTTTTTCCGTCTATTAAGACTATTGTGGATATTCAACTTATCCCTGAATAAATAGCTATTGTTCAGATTTCAAAACAGATGAAGACCACCCTTTTGGGAATTGGAGTTGGTGAGGGGGGGGATGAAGTGTAAATGTATGCCTAGTCTCATTTCCCAGTAAGCTTTGGAATTCTGATAAGGTTTAAGGACATCTGGACCTGTCTGGTCACCTTGTCAAAGAACAAGTGCCCTTTGTTAGAGGAACAGGGGGAGATGGAGGCGGGATGTTGTTAAGTGACGTCTGAAAAGTGAGTTCAAAGGTTGTTTTATAGTCTTTAACGATTTTGAGTTCTACGCGAAACATTTGGTTTAAACTTTTCTTTCTTTCACGCGATATTGTTCCCTAAAGGCCTTATCACACGGTGAAATGTCGCCAGCAATTTTCCGTTTCTACCCTCAAAAACCGGTCAAGCAAGTTTCTTAATCGACAACTTATTATGAAGATGATGATGATATTGACGATGATGATAATACAGGTCCATCGCAGTCCTTATTGTCAGCCCAGGAAGCTCTTCAATCTGTGAATTCCCTGTGGACATTTTTTTCAAGCCTTCCGTCGACAAATGAAGAACATTTTCGTGCATTAGACTCAATGCATACAGTATTGGTGAACTTAACAGTTAAAAAAATGAATAAACAAACAAAAATATTGGATTATTTTCAATAAAAAGTGTTTTCAGGTATGTGAATATTTCTGTGCTTATTTTCTAAATTTTTCTTTTTTTCTTTTTTTTTTAGTATTTAAACCACTATTATTAGTATTTTACAAATTAATTTCTTCTAAATATAGACTTAAAAGTAGTATGTTATGAACCTTAAACTAATAATAATAATAATAATAATAAAAACTCTTATTAAATTCTCAAAATATGTGGGCCCTCGATATAACAATATGCCTCTCTACAACAATATATTTATTTGGTCCCTAAAATATTGTTGTAACGAGGTTTCACTGTATTGCATTTTATTTAAATTAATGTCACTTAGTATAAAAAGTTTTTTCTCTAAGTATTTATTTAAACGGACAAAAACTATTGTTCAAGCAAATATCTTATTTTCGTCTCAATGAATACTTAAAAGATTGTATGCAAATCTAAATCATCAGCGTATTGTTTAGATAATAAGAGAAACTAAATAATTTTCAATATTTTAATAGGCCACCCAAGTAAATTTGCAGATTACTTAATAACAATACACTTTAACAGTAACATTA
>JAPMOQ010026363.1:9917-28129 GCA_026543055.1 Argiope trifasciata | reverse complement strand
AATAAAATTTAACCTGTACGAGTACGTTGCGAGTGAAAGGGCAATATCTTATCAATATGTTGCCATTAGACTGACAAAAACTCAGTTTAAAAAAATAATTATAGCAAAATAAACATATAAAAATGTAATTTTCAGCACGTGTCTGCATGAAATGAAATAAATATGAAATATGGTTTTTCTATAAAGAAAATGTTAAGAAAAATTTCTCAAGACTGACTGGTCTAAGAATGAAATTGTTGAATTTTCGAAACATTTCTATACAGAGCTCCATAAATCGATGAAATTTGACAGCAAACGATAGAAATCTTCATTTACTTGATTGAAAGTTTAAGGGTCAAGAATATTTTGCAGAATATGATTCCTTATCACTACAAGATATATAAAATTTAAAATTAATAATTTTTTAATCATGCTTATAAATAAAGAAAATATCATTCGCATCATTTAAATCTTTTCGAAAGTGAAACTAAAACATGAATTCCATGATGAATAAAAGTAATTTTTGTTGAATAATTCTTGAAATTTTAGTTAAATTATTGTAATTATCCAGTAGTACACATAATGATTCGCTTTTACTTGTGTTTAAAAAAATGTAAATTTGGTAAAAAAAAAAAGGTTTTTATATTCAATTTGCAGTTTAATCATTTCCACTTTAAATTAAAGTTGAAATTTTGCCAGCGCTGACATATAATTAAAGAGACATATAGTACATCATGGGATTAAGACCTTTATAACTTCATGAAAGAATTATATAGCTATCAAAATTTGAACCTTATACATATTGTGATAAAGTAGTTATTAAAAGACAAGTTAGCTAAAGCAGTGTTTCTCAACCTTTTAGTATTCACGGCCCGATTTTCAATCATAAATTTCATCGCGCCCCCCCCCTCCCCACAACATACAAAAAAATGTATACAATATGCATTTTGAGTATTTGGGTGCTAAACCTACACTAAAACCTTAATTTTAAACTTTACAAATTACGAAGAATATGGAAATTATATTGACATTTGCAACACCGATTCTCGGCATTGAAAAAACAAGAATCCTATGCCTTCTTATTGCTTTTGCGTCCCGCCATGTCAGGCATTCCCACAGTTTCGCGAGAAATTTCGATTTGTCTGGTTAGCTTAAAAGTTAAGTTAGGAGCGTGCGCAGATGTGAACAAATGTTTTCTCATAGGGAGAAGGAGAAAGTTCTATGACACCAATTTCAATTCCAGACAATCTCATTCGAGTCGATCCTTCTATCGCTATTGAATCTATTCTGAATGTACATGTTACATATATTTTCGTGTAATTGCAATTCACCGTTTTAAATATTCAAGCAGTAGACTTATGCTGAATCATGGATAAATTTTTAAGTGGCGTAAGCGAGCATTAGACGATAGACAAGCATCAACAAGTACACAGACGAGCGGGGTTCCGAAAATAAAATCAAGAAAATATTCTCAAGAATATTTAAATTTTGGGTTCACTAGTACTGAAGTAAATGAAGAAGAAAGGCCCCTGTGTATCATTTGCTCAAAAAAGGTGGCGGCAGACAGTATGGAACCTAATAAGCTTAAACGATCTTTTGAAACTCTTCATAGTGAGTACGTAAACAAACCCAGATAATTCTTCGAATTAAAATTAAAATCATATTAAAAGCAAAAATCATTGTTTAAAAAAACTTTGTCTGTGAAGGAAAAAGCTTTAATTGCTTCTTACAAAGTTTCATATAAAATAGCCAGATGTAAAAAGCCTCACAACATTGGTGAAGAGCTTATTTCGCCAGCCGCAATTGAGATTGTAGAATTTATGTTTGGAGATAATTTTGCAAAACAATTTCAATCTATACCTCTTTCAAATGATACTGTTGCCCATCGAATTGCTGATATAGCTGAAGATGTCAGCTTTTGTAAAAGTTACGTGACAAATTGTTTTCAATACAGCTCGATGAGGCTACAGATAGTAATAAAAATGCTCATTTCATTGCCTATGTCAGATTTTGTTATGATTTGTCAGTAGTAGAATTACTTTTCTGCAAACCAATAGAATTCAAAGCAACAGCATTCGCATTATTTGCTATCTTAAATGATTTTATGAACGAGGCAAACATAGAATGAAAAAATTGCATCGGAATATGAACCGATGATGCTCGTTCTATGTCCGGAAGATTCCAAAGTATTCAAGTACTTGTGTTACAAAAATCGCCACAGTGCGTCTGCACACATTGCAGGATCCACAGAGAAGCTTTGGCTTCCAAAGAAATGAGTCCTGGTTTGAATATTGTGTTAACTACGGTTGTAACCGCAGTAAATTATATAAAAAGGAGACCCCTGAAATCAAGAATCTTTTCCTCACTTTGTAAAGACATGGGTGCAGTACATTCAGCTTTACTATTTTATTGCGAGGCAGGATGGTTATCACGAGGGAAATTTTTGCAACGTGTTTATGAATTAAGAGAAGAAATCGACGTTCTCCAAGAAGAGGAAAACAGACCGGAAGCTGAGAATTTTCGCGATAATTTTTTTTGTGATGAAATTGAGCTACATGGTCGACATATTCGAAAAATTAAATAACTTGAATCTTCAGCTCCAAGGAGCAAATACACATATATTGGATACGTGTGATACAGTTAATTCATTGGAAATTGGAATTGTGGAGCAGAAATTTAAAGCAAGAAAATTTAACAATGTTTGCAAATTTGAATGATTGTATTAAAACTTACAAGGCTCAAGAACAACATGTAAAAGTTGTTTTTGTAACCATTGAAAATCATTTAGCAATTGCTAGCAAAGAATTTAAAAAATACTTTCTTGCTGACGGCAAACTGATATCAAGTTACAAGTGGGTGAGGGACCCATTTCAAAATACTCCCGAAGGACTCTCAATTGAAGAGGAGGAAACCTTCATAGACTTCACGGTAAGTGGCGAAACCAAAATACAATTTAGTAACAAATCACTCTTTGAATTTTGGGCAGGAGTGGATGCTGAGTTTTCTGCACTAAAAACAAGGGCATATCGCATTCTACTACCATTTTCAACATCTTACCTTTATGAAACTGGATTTTCTGCGGTGGCTTCTTCGAAGACAAAATATAGATCTCAGCTAAATATAGAAAAAGAACTGAGAGTGTCTATTTCTAATATTAAGTCCTCCTTCAAAAACTTTGCTCTGTAAGACAGGCCCAAGGAAGTCACTAATAATTATTAAATTTGTTTTTAATTTAGTAAGTTGTTTTAATTTAATAAGTTAATTATTAAATATGTCGAAATGTATTTTGTTTTGTATGTGTGTGTCCGTTCTTTCCTTTCAATCACTTAATAATTTTTTAAATAGCATTTTCTCTTGGACATTCTCGCGCCCCCCCATTAGTGTGCTCGTGCCCCCTTAGGGGGGGGGGGGGCGCCCCACAGGTTGAGAATCACTGACCTAAAGTATTTAATAGACAATGCCATCACATAAAGTATTAAACTGATAATTTTAAACAGCAGTAAGATTGACGAAGCAACTGGCCACCAAAGGTGGCTAGAAATAAATAAAAAAGCTGACACAAAAAGTCCATTTAGAAAAACGAACGACATTCATATTAATAAAAAAAGCATAAATTTTGTCTGTTCAAAATCTTATATCTCAGAATGTTCTTCCACGATTACTACGAAATTTTGACACAAAGTTGCATTCGAATACGCTCCTATTTTTAAATACTTATTGTACAGATATTACACCTGTGAAGGTATAAAAATGTTTGAAAAAGCATAATACAAAAGCAAATACTACTAATACGTTATTCTAATATTTTTTTATTTCCTTTCCTATTGCCGGTTTGATGGTTTAGGATTTTTTTATTTAATTCTTTCGTGTGACACTGTTTTGGAATTGAGTCACGTCTCTTGTGATAGAATTCATTTTGAAAAACATAGTTCCGTTCGCAACTCAACTGAAGGTGGGATTGAACTTTGTCGATCAATTTTCATTTCAATTTAAACTATATCGTGAAACTGATGTCTTCCGTTTTAGTTTAGTTTAGTTATAATTACGTCCCGTTGTAAAGCAACACTAGGGCTATATTGGGATGGACCCAGTCATTTTAAACCCCGGTCAGATGACGAGGACGACACCTGAACTGGCACTCCCCTCTCCACACCTGAGATCTTAGGGTTTCGAGCCGATAGAAATATTTTGTATCTCGCTACGTTGGATTTCAGCATCAATTGGTTTGCGTATGAACAGAAACATTTCGATAGCATTCTTTTTATTTACTCTGCTATTTAGTTCGGGGCTGTTCTTTAAAGAATTTTGCAACTTTATTTGTCACAATAAGACATATTCAAACAAACAATGAAAGACAGATTGTAAACCGCGCATCCTACTCTAGATGAAAGCTTTTTTTCTTCTCTTTTGTTGCTAAATGTGCCCTGTCCAATATCTTCCCAACAATTGAAAATTGTCAATATGAGCCATCTTTTAAAACTAGAAAGCGCTCTTCATTAGCTTGATTCTCCAAACAATTCAATCCAAAAATGACACAGCCTTAACCCTTCCATCGTCTGGAATAGCTGCGACATTTGCTCCAAGCAGAATTGCTCAAGCCGCTTTGAGATTACCAAGGAATAAATAATTTATTGAAACACCCATGTGCAACACTTCCAAAGCATCCGCCATGCGAAAAATATCTCAGAATCGCCAACTTGCTGATACTCCAGACTCTTGATGGCAACATCTGTGAAGTAACATCAGACCATCGGGGAACGTATTAATACGGCTTGACGGAAATTTCAGGCAAACATTACTTCGATCATTACCAGCAGACAAAATAAATGTTTGCCTCTCTATTATGTGATGACACAAAAAAGACATTGAAACTACAAATCTGGCTGTCCTGCTGCAAAATAATCAATCAGTTGATAAATTTTCACTTCGTTGCTGAAAATGGAGGACGGAAGGGTTGATCCGACCTCAGAACAAATTTCACTGCATCATCAATTTAGTGCTGTTAAAAAATTGGTTAAAAAAGTTTTTATCAATATCCAAACCAATTATAAAAATCAGAATTGGTTGACTGAATGAACTAAATTTTCGTCGGAATTATTACTTTCTGAAGATCACAAATTTTCATATGCCGTCTATGAGGTTGTAGCATAGAGCTTACCACCTTTAAGAATGTTTTCCACAAAACAGATATTCATTTTTCAGCTGCAATTATTTCCGATTTGCAATTCATCATGCATTTTAAAATAGATGACAATTTTAACTGTTAGAAAAATTATTGTTATAATTTTTTTTATTTTAATTATCTATAAAAGACTTTCTTACATATAACTTGTAAACTTTACCATCCTGCTTGCATTGGATGTGCAAGTAATATTCATTGCTGAGTTTACTTTAGTACAAGTAATAATACAAATCCAGGTTACCTTCAACTTTGAACATTTTATAATTCATTTAATGGCTTCTGGTAACAATGTCTTGAATAAGTCAAAAATTAAATAATATTTTAAAATAACTAAAAAAATCTGCTTAAAAATTAATCTTAAGAATAAAATTGCATGAATTAACACATTTACATTTTAAAAATATTACACAAATAAAAGATCGATTAAAGATATTTCTAAGGAAATTTTAATTTTTACTTTGACAAAATGAAGAACGCTTTCATAAACAATCAATAAAACAAACCTGTGTAATAAAATATGTACATCAGACACTATATTTCACTACAAAAATTTAAAATTACATTTTATTTGAATAAGTCAAAATATTTTCGAAAACATTGGCTACTATGATGTTAGAGCTTTAAAAGAATAAAATTTAAAAATCAAACATTATAATGCATTTAAGCAAAGTTTGCATTTACAGTATCAACGCATTTATAAGAAATCCCTATCATAATACACGTATGCAAAAATTTATTTTTAACTTGGTTGCCGAACTATGCATATACAATGTTGAGAAATTCTACAAACCTCACTGTCTGGATTCTAACATTCCGTTCCTTCGTGAATGTGACTTCGCGCGGTTTCGAGTGATTCAGCCAGCACGACAGTCCTTCGGAACGCCTTCGGGAACCCTGCGCTCATGGGCAGGCAACGGCAACAGTTCATGCATCGCTTCTCAACATATGGGGAGGAGTTGAAAAGTCAATATTGCACGGCAATGAAGAGAATTCGAATGATGTATTTCATTTCATACACCTCAACTCTCGACAATCAGATCTCTGGTTGTTTAACCCACTTATTGCTGAGATCATTTTACGAGGGGTGGTAAGTTCACAAGCAGCAATATTTGAAAAGTAGAAATTTTTGATGGGAATACTGTAATCCAGAGTGAAAACAGATGACCCAGCTGTCTTAGACAGGTCGTTCGAGCTGATAGTGTTAGTGTACCGAGACCTGAATCAGCGACAGTAATGACAAGATGATGTGGTCTCGCACAGAGATGCGAGCCATAATACGATATCTGTGGGCCAAGAATGTGTTCCCATCGCACATTCACAGATAAATCGTTAAAGTAGATTATTGTGGGTGAATCTACGCCATTTTGCCTTTACAATGAGTAGATTACAGCAAAGATGAAATGGTTCCTTTGAAGCAGGCAGAGAGCAAGTGTTAAACCGCAATAGGGAAACGTTTAGGAGGGAGGTTTGGAACCACCCCGCATACAGCCCCTTTTTGGCTCCCAGCGACTATTTCCATTTCCTGGCATTGAAGAAATACTTGCCTCAAACAATGTTCATATCAGACGGTAATGTTCAAAAAGGTGCAAAGAACCGACTCAATAGCCAGGGACCTGATTATTATCAAGACGGATTTTCAAATTGCTTCTGCGGTGTGATAAAAGCCTGAAAAGGTTTGGTGGTTATGTAGGGAAGTGACCTCCAAGTGTATCTTTTAAAACAAGCAACTATTTTCGCAGGAGAATAAGAAAGTATTGTTTTGAAAATATTTCGTCATACACTATCTGAGGCGCAATTTTAATCAAATTCATTTTTTCACAACAAATGATGCAGCTTACGGGATTACACTAGAAATCTCGGAAATAGTAACTGGTTTCATCTGCATAATTGCATCCTTTTTAAAAATAAGAGCAAAAATTTTGTTTTTTAACATTTTTTTTCTCTTCAAATTTTTTGATGTACTTTTTAAACCTCAATTTTTTTAAATGTCTAAAATTATAATGCACGGAAAATTCCAAATACATCAAACTGGATTTGTAATTTTATTTCCAGATTTTAAATATTCGGGTGTCCTTTTTTTTTTTTTTTTTGCTTTCTTTGACGTTTCATATGGAACTATGGGATTGTTAATTTTATGCTCATGCTATTATATGGGATTGTGAATATGGGATCACAATCACTCTTTTGTGCTAGTTAAAAAAAATTAGGTTGACCTGAATTTTAAAAGCATTTTCATTCGAAATTTTGAAGTTCTTCAAGACAGAACGAAAAGGATGGAGTTATAATACGAGAATACATTAATCGAACTCAATATAACTTTTCAGAAACAGAGACTTAACTATCTGACGATATGGCAAGTGACAGAAAGCAAAGATCAATAACCTCAAATCTGAGCAGAGAGATTCAGCAAAAATCGGGAGAGTGCAGATGAATTTGTGCAATTCGATGACTTCACACGAACCGAGGAACCATTCAGGAATCTGTACAACGTTGATTAATTCTTCTCATATGACGAAGGAAAAATATTTGACATATTTTCGTAAAACCTCATTAGTACTCAACCATTTGAACGCTTACACTAGTTCGTTTGGGCTACATGCTCCTGTTTATACTAATAATTTGTATACAAATTCGATATTCCATTAACTATTAGCCCACGTTAAATATACAACAATGCACCATTCTTACCAGTCTGCAGATTTCACATGATTTTTTTTTATATAAAATTCAAGATACGGATAAGTTTGAGTTTGATAATGTCTGAGTGAATAAATCTTCGTTATGTAAATAGACTTCTCGGCTTAGTATTCGGAATTTTTATGTCAGTGTCATTATGGGCCTCACTAAACTAATGGAAAATATGTGTTATTATAAAAAGGTTCGCATTAAAGAGGAATGAAAGCGGCATTTCCATTAAATTAAAACAATTACATAAAGAAAAAAACTATTTGGGTTATTTTAATATCTTATTTCAATGCTTGAAAATTTGTCATGCATTTAATGATAATTAATTTTTTATGTATTAGAATGAATGTTAATTAGAACTCTTTCGTATTAAAATAAAAATTAGCTACGGACAAAAATTGAAGAACCGAATTATTCACAGAGATGAAATAACAGACTCATTATATTTTTCGTTCATAATTTATTTTGAATTCCTTATAAATTATATATCTCGCAATGTTTGAAGTTCGTAATTCTTTTGGTTCTAACCTCGAAATTTTTTTGAAAGGCATGAGATTTATAACAATATATCTAACGAGTTCCTTTAGGAGATAATTATTTAGGCTTAACCAGTAGGCGAACTGCGCATGCACGAACACAGCAGATTGAATATTTCTGAATTAAGTATAATTTATTTGTGTGTCGGTTTGAAAAGAGACTATGAAATATTTTTATAATAAAACAAACATCGCAAGTAAATAACATTTTAAAATAGAATGATATCAATTGGCCTGAAGTTAAATACTTGAAAATTTTCAGAAGATTTAAAAATCTGTTTGAAGAATGGGTTTTCATTGTCATTCAGACAAGGTTCTATAGGGCAATTTAAGTTGTTTTTCAATGAGTTATAATCCATTTAACATCCAATGATTGTGCAATTGAATGAATTCATCCAAACAAATTAAGAGAAAAACCCATAATTCGTAGAACAAATAAAGCTTTCAATAAATTATAAGCGGTTATTTTCGCCACTCCTTATTCATTCCGCATTTTAGTCAAGCGGTTTAGAATGTTAATTCCAAAACAAAGTTATCAAAAAAATGATGAGAGCACTCAGTGGACACAACACACGAGTCGGACCTCCATGACTGACGTAATTCTGAGAAATTCATTTAGCAATAACTAAACAAGACATTTCCACTTCCAGGAAGGGAGCGATGATCATGACGTATTCAAACAAAATATTTTGGTTTGTGAACTAGCATAAATACCAAGATTTGATTTGTTAAAAGAACACTGAAGTTGTTTATGGAGCACCAAACAATCTGGATTCAACTTTTCTCAAGATAACTGTAAATCCATTAGTTAAACGATGTTTCTCCATTTTACTCTTCATGGTAAACAAATTAATGTTATTTCATCTTTAAAAAAGTCTCATCTAAGAATATAAATTTTTTTATTATAATTCCATAAACCATGCACCAAGAAAAGAAAAGAACTAAAAATATTCATTGCATTAAATAAGAAAAGGCCTCGGAGAGCAATACCACAGAAACGAAGAAATAGTCTAAAATATTAAATCTCTTATCGTGAACAGTACTTAGATTTCGCTAAATAAAGAAAACAAAAAGGGAAAAGAAAGAATTGTTTACTAATCGAAATTGTTTTTATCATTTATTTTCAACTCTAATGATCTAAGTCAGAATCGAACAGCAGTCTCCGAAATGTTTTTAGCTAATTTTTTTAACTTGAAATTATTCAGATATTGTATGCACAAGGGTGAATACAAAATTCTAAACACCTTTCATGCCTAAGAATTGAATTAATTTCTTCAAACCGAGCAGTGGAAATTCTCCCTCACTATCGAATTTCTCGCAATTCATAGATAATATAGAATATCATGATAAAAGTGACCAATGAGTGATTTTTGCCAATTACATTCAATATTCTTCCTCAGAAAAACGTGTTTTTTTTTCATAAAAATCTTCTAGAGATACTTTCTTTTCACAAATTATTCAGTTCATTGGATAAACAAGTAATGATTAAAGCCATTTAATTACACTATTTTTACGGGTAAAAATGACAAATTTTTCTCGGATATTTATATTTTGCCATGACACACTTTTACCAATTTTTAGAAAAAGTATACATTAAGGAAGAACTTAAATATGGATTTATCTTCTAAAATGTTTCTCACCTTTACAGTATGATTTTCTCTTTAAAACTTTTTAATAAGATATTTCCTTGTTAGTATTTCAAATATATTATAAAAGTAGGTATGAAATATTTCAAATAATAACTTTTTTTAATAAATAATTTTTTCTAGAATTCAACGAAGGACGCTTAAAGCATTGGACCAGAGAAAGGAGAGAAAAATCTTTTAAAGTATTTTTAGAGAGAAATTCATACCTCCCAAAAATTCCTCAAATCAAATTATATAAAATCAGGACACTCTTTATTTAATTATTGGTTTTATTCCTTTGCCAGATGAAGTATAGTATTTATGCCATTTTGCTTTTCCAGAAATAAAGAGAAAAATGTCCAATGCAGTAATCATTTGCAAGTTGAACTTTTTTTCCAACGCGCGGAAACCTAATTAATTATGCACTAAACATCTGTTTGCGTTCCATCACGATTCTGCTTTTCTGGCATTTAATCAAGGCAAAGGTAGGGGAGCCACAAACATGTGGGTGAAAAGTTGCAGTATTAATGGAGAGCTTCTCGCTTTCCTAATGGACATAAACAGTCGAATTGTCTCCACTCCAAAGAAGGAACGCATCTCAAACGACGGAAGTTACAGCGTGTCCTGTAACGATATTATGACCTATCACGTGATTGGCATTAGGACTGTAGCGAGGATAATTATTCAGTTCATTCCTGTTACAAAGGTGTGATTGGGGCAGATATTTTGGATTGTGATTATTTTAAATATCAAATTTCTAAAAATTTTTTTAATTCATTTGATCAAAATGGGATTTTATGTCACACTAAAAAAAAATCTTTGGGCATTCTTCAATTTAAGTTACAGAGATAAGGGAAAAAAGGGATTTGTGGTAGTTTTGAAATTTTGAAAGCTGTATTTGCAGATATCAATCTTTTATCAAAATAATTTGCGTATCTTGATTTGATTCAAGTTATTTTAAAATGCAGCAGAGAAAGGCACCGACTGAGATTAAATTGACTCGAGTGACTGAGTTTAAACAAGTCGTTAGAAAATGAAACAGTTTCAAGACATTCTCGAATTCTTTTTAATTAAAAGTTAAAGCTAGGAGGGAAAGTATAAACCCTTTAACTTTTCATCATTTATTCTATTGAGACAAAATACATTTAAAGAAGAAACTTCCGTTCAACCTAATTCTTTTTATTCATGAAATTCTATGAACACATTTCGATTTACAGCAACTAATTTGCTGTCAATGTAATCAGGCCGACTTCTCTTCCAGAACTCTAAAAGATAAGGATTTTAAATAATTGCTGAAATATCTGCAATTCAAAATGCTTCTTATAGATTAGTTGGAACTAAACTGAATTGTCTGTCGATGAATTTCAGTTTTTTTTTTACGTGTAACTAACCAAACATGACATTGTTTTATATTTCTGATAAAGATACTGACTTTTAAAGTCAAATATCAGTAATACTAATATTTTAGATATAAATTATAGAATTCATAGCAACATTCATTTTACAGTGTAATCGAGAGACAATAAAACAAAAGTTTTCATGTTTTGCATAGCATAATGTAAAACACATGATAAGCAACAGACGTTTACCATGAACTTGATTTATGGAAGGTATTCTATAGAGGTTCGAATTTGCCATCAGTTACAAGAAGAATAAAAATATTCATAAACTCTAACCAAGTCCATTTAATTGTGAATAATTAATAGACGCTTACAACACATGTCGATAGAAACAAATCAAATATGTCAGATGCATTCTTCAAACATTTTTTTTTGTCCAAAAACCACCTAATTAATTTATTAGCATGAGTTTGAGGCAGGCTTGGCAAGATATGTTACTATTTCGAAAAAAAAATTCTACTAAGCATTATTTCATTTATAAATCAATCAGAATTGGTACTTAGAGAATTAAAAATTACAAGTTTCTCAAGTACGTAAAACGCTGGATATGCAACGTTAATGAAATGGGAATAAAATTTGAAAAACTGCATAAATATTGATTTTCTAAATATTAGGATGCTTCGAAATTTGATTTCTATAAAAATAAAAGGTCAGAATTCTTCAACATTTCGCGTATGAATGCTGACATAGCAAGATACACATTATCAGTTCTGTGATGAATAAGAAACAGGGAAGTATACATCTATCCTAAAGCATAAGGACTGGCTAGCATGCATCTAAGCATTCAAATGTTTGATGTTAAATTCGAGTCTTACGCTCTGAGACACGCCGATTCATTTCTGAATTTTTTAAATATTTTTTTTTCCATCTGGAGAGATGTCAATGTGTATGTCTGCCAGAATCCAGGGTAGTTGACAATAAAAAATTACGTATTATAATTATTAATATTATTACTCGCCGTTAATGCTTTCAACATCTTAAATGATTTGTGTATATGTATGTGTAATTGCATGATAAACGTGATATACGATAGAATGGGCCGATATGTTCATGCCAATTATTAACTTTAAATGTTACCTGGATAAATGATTTGGAAGGACATTTTTCTGGCACATTCGATCATCGTTGTAATTATATAGGGGAGGATTTTCTTTGAAAACCTTGAACAACTTCCAAAAGTGTAAATTACAAATCATAATTTTAAAAAATATATATAGAAAATATTTTGACGAAACACTAACAAGCTAACAAAATTTCTTCTCATTCCGAATTGAAAAAAAAATACAAACCAGTTAGTTTGTAAAATTTTTAAAAAAAATTGTACTTTGTTGACATTTTATTCCAAATTATTTCTTACACCAAATTTGTATAATTCATTCTTCGATTTCAGAATGAGTCCAAGTTGCTCAAATAAACTAAAACAAGCGACTAGTTATTTATTAATCATGAGAAATTATTTTTTAAAATAAATGGCAATTAATTTTATTCTAATATATATTCATCTATAAATTTACCTAATAACTATCTCAAACTGAAATCAAAACTTTAAAAAAAATTAAAATTCTGAAAAACCTATTCTTTTTTACATTTTTTAATTAATTTTTTTTCTATTTCTTAATAATGTTTTTAACATTAAATTATTCAAGATCCATTGTAAAAAATCTATACTAAATCATCAGAATGTCTGTCGTAGAAATAATTCGAGGAACAGTTAGGTAATCGTGACACTTTGTTTTTAATTTACAGTAAAAAAAAATTCAGGCTGAATTTTTTTAAAACTTCTTATAATCAACTCGGCATCTTTTTCCAAACACTTCACACTTTTGTCTGCCACGACATTAATTCATGGTGCACTAAAACCATGAATACATTTACATGTACTAACACCATTTTTGCGCGAGGATTTTACATACCGAAATATTAAAAATGTATGTAAAATTAACCTTATTTAAATGATCTACAATTATTTTCACGTTCTTTAGCTCTAAACATTTATGAAATTTATTCTTTTTTCCATACATTTTGTGTAAATTACATAAAAGTAGATCAAATTTATAGAGCTTAAATCTAGTTATGAAATTATTCTTAATATGATCGTGCCACAAAAATAATGTTATGTATGCATGTTAAATATGTGATGATGCATGTTAAATAAGATGACAATGTGATCTTATATAACACGCACAGAGTTAAACTCAAAATTATCGTGGCAGTCAAAATGTTAAATATTCACAATCCATCACATTCAGAACCCTATACATTCATAGTTTTTGCTAGAATACAAATAAATCATATGGAAAAATGCATGAAAACAAGAAATAATATTATCATTTGTGACAAAGAGCGCTTCTTATTTCTATTTCGTTTACTATTTTTTAAAATTCTTTTTTTTTTCTTTCTTAAATTTTTTTCTTTCGTATTTTTTTTTCTTTTTTCCAAATTTTTTTCTTTTATTTCCTTTTCATTTTTTTGCTTTCATTTTTTTTTTCGCTTTTTTTGCTTATATATTTTTCTTCTTTTTTTAAAATATTTTTTTTATTCTTTTTCTATTTTTAAGTAATTTTTTAACATTTTTTTTGCTTCTATGTCACAATTAAACACAAAAAGGTATTAAATAGTAATTTTTAAACTGGAAAAAATTCTACATAGAATTGCTTGTATTCTGGACATGCATCTACTTGTACATTTCTTTCATCAGATTACATACATTTTTTTAAACAATTTTCTAATCTGCATTTGCACAGATTATTAATCCGATAGACCTGCATGGACGCTTCATTGGGAAGAGTGAAAAATTGAATAACATTTGATTAAATACATGTAAAATACGCATTATATTCAAGCATACATATGATATCCAATTAGATATTTTGTATTCAAATTACTTGAATCAAACACTTATCATGCAGAAATATCTGTTAATTCCTAAATTAACTCATTATTCCGCTCAATAGATAATAAAATATTTGAAATATTTTTCACTCAAATCTGAATTCAAACAAATTCATTTTGTCCATGCAGTCTACCTGAGCAGATAAATTTCGCTTCATTTTCGCATATATATTTATAGTATGAAAGAGACTTGGATTCCAAATATACAGTCTTAATTTAGAAATGTAAAATCTTTAAACGCTATTTGATTGCCGTGTTTAATTACTTTTCCATTTAAGTCCATTACAATCTAATCCATTAACACATTGTTCTTTGGCAGATATGATGCTTTGACAGTCTGCTAGGATTCAATCAAAAGCCAGCGTACGGCATTTAAAAAGGTTAATAGTCTCAAAACAACAATTCATCCAAATAAATATTTTATTGAACTAATTTCTGTGAAATGCTATTTTTAAATTTTAAATTAAAAGTATTTATATTACTTTTTATATAATTATTTTATATCTCAAATATATACAGAAATTTACGAAGATTGCAAATCAGTGACCTTTTTTCGCCATTATTTAAGCTTTGCATTTGACTACTCGCAAATTAAAATTTAACGATATTTATAATCTCAAACTTCTGAGTTTGAGACTTTTTTCCCATAGGAAACAAATCAACACTTTGAGAATGAAATGGATTACTCAGTTTGAAAACTGCGAAATTTGCCATCTACCATACGTGAAAACTGCAACATCAAGATAATTTATAAATAAAAACAAATACATAAAACAAGAGTAAGTCATGAAGTATATGAAATGAATTTGCTAGAAGAATTTACATCAAAAATGTGTTTCCTGAAGACAGCACAATGAGAAGTTCCGGATGCATTCAAAAGAAGCTGCTTGCCTGCCTGCTCGTGTGTCTGATACTCGGGTGAGACAGAGATTTTTTTAATGGCAGACACTAAGGAGCACCACCAACACCTTCGAAATGAATTTCATCAGTTATTCTTGATGAAAATAGAAATTTCTTGACTTGGAAAATGCCTTTAGAAGATGAGAATTTTTTTTTAGCAGCCTGGATGTACTATTTCTGTTTGCAGTTCACCATTTCGACATGGCATCTGCGAAGAAGTCCTTAAAGAGGCATATTTCTGCATTTGAACAGTCAATATCTTAATAGTATATTTCTTGTGACACTTAGATAGGATTAGATAGTGGATTTAAAAACGGAAATGTTTGGAGTCATAAGGTATGCATACTCTTAGAAGAGCTGCAAATCATTCAGAAAGTCCCTGTAAAGCCTTCTCATGCTCAGCCACTTTTAGTTATGCCTTTATGGATTAACAAAATGTTGCACACAAGTAAATTATTTTTGGAATTAACATCGTAAGGATCCAACCGAATGTCGTTATCAGATGGATCATAGTACAGTCACAACATTATAATGTTTCTGAAAGTGGCCTTTGAAAATTGCGGATTTTGCTTGCTCATAACTGTATACTACCACCGTATGGCTCAGTTATTAAACAGGAAGAAAGGCTGCAACCGGCAAAGACAGAAGTGAGTTCTGGCAATACTGAACTTTTATCCAACTGTCCATGTTGAAACTGAAACAGTTAGATGCGTCACTGCAATGAAGAATAGCTAACAAGCTTCAGCTTTGCATCGGTGAAGATGTCATTAAAATGGCATCTTTCTGGTTCGAGCGGACAATCTCTCAGTTGTACACTTCTTCGTTATCTTGTTAAGATGAGAACATTTATTAAGTGAAATGTCTTAAGTCGTTAACAGTGTATATTCGCACTAGAGCTAGAGGCCATTACAAAATATTCTCAAGCTCAGTCAATTTTCGGACGATCCACTTGTTTAGTAAATGCTGCGCTTACGGCATTAGTCTTAATGTGGGTGCACTTTTCATGGAAACCACTGCATTCATTGTAGTCAGCACAGTGTTAACAGAAGAATCACAGCACAGTCACTGCAGTCAGCACAGTGTTAACAGAAGACTCGCAGCACAGTGTTAACAGAAGACTCGCAGCACAGTCATTGCATTTCAAGTTCATTGAAGATACCTTTGCAAATTGCTTATTTTGCTTGCTGATGATTCCGATATTCAAAACCAATGTCGCCGGAGCGGCACACTTATTAGGCACGAAGACAGATTACAAAAGAAAGAAGCAAATGAGGATACAGAGCTCCTATCCAACTCTCAGCATTAAAACAGATATGCGTGGTGTTGGAATGAAGAGCAGCGGCCAGGCTTTCATTATGGTTCTCATTCTCTCAGTTCACAAATTTCTTATCAAGAGTATTCTATCCAGGATATTCAGGTCTTTTTCCGCTGGCGATTCTTAGACTAGTTCATTTTTAAAACAATCAAAGTGATATTTTCTTTGACTGAAAGTAATCGCCAAGCAGCAAACAGGATGTCAACAATGTTGCATCAGCTCTTTGTCATTAACATTATCAGTATACTAATATAAGATTACACAAAATGTACATTTCTATTAGTAAATTCGCTCAAATTTTATATGGCTACCATAATTCCTCTCAGAAAGGTTTCTTTGGAAATTAAAAACAAAGCGGCTCATCAACAGAATACAGTCAATAAATTTTTCTTTCAGCTTTTTATAGCTTTTTTTTGTCCACCATTTCAAAATAGTTCACAGAATCGAACTATGTACATGAATATTCTATTCTGGATGCTTAAAAGCAGTTTTTTTTTCTTATTGGAGATTCTTGAGTTGCATTGATAAGTAAAAAAAAAAAAAAAAAAACGAGCAATTTTTTCCCACCGGTAATAAATATATAAACAAAACTCGCCAGGCAACAGGTTGTTAATAAGTTGCTCCAACTCTCTGCTTCTTTGCATTATCAGTATATTACCATACTGCTGAGCAAGGAGACTATTTATATTTTATTGACGATTAGCACTTGAGTAAGGATTTCTTTGGTTACATGACACAGCGCAGCAAGCTGATTGTACTCTTTTGCAGCTCCTCAAAAGAGTACAATCAGGGCATCCAATTTTTTTTCATTCAAATTCAACAATTTGATACAGACATGCAAATTCATGAACGTTATTAATTCATTTCTTTAAATTCTACACTGCATAATTAAATAAAATTCTGGACACAACAATCAAAGTTAATTATCTTAAAGTTTCGCGTTTACAACACAATAAATCGTGGTAAAATTTCTCTATTTTACTAAATTTCCCTTTCCTATCAACTTTGTATTGTAATTTTTATTTTCATATAATTAAAAAATTTCTATTGGAAATTAAAAACTATCATAAGTCAAGTATTAAACTCTTCAGAATTTTCAGAAAGTCTAAAATACACGAGATACAGATAGAGATAATTGAGCATTGTAGAATCAACTTTTATGTTGCAGTTTTCAAAATAGCAGTGACACAAAATGATCAAATACTAGAAATTTTAAATTTCTAGAGAAAAACAACAAATGTTATTTTTAAAAACTTTTGTTCACAATTCGGCTTCTTTCTCTTTTAGTTGGCAGCTTGTTTACATCATTAATTTATTCAATACGTCAATAACCAAATTTTATTATGACAAACAATATTAAATAGCGGTTATGTAAATTAAAAATAAAATAAACAATTTAATAATTGGTAAGTAATGAATAGAAACAGTTATAAAATTATGGCATAAAGTATTAAAATTTTGAAAAAAATTGCAAAATTTCAAGCACTTTGGTAAACATTGTTTTAATGGAAATATTTCTAATTTATATTGCAAATTAAACAGTAAATGTTAAATATGTAAATTTAAAATTGCCACACGTTCATTTGCAAAGTTTTATCCCCTGTTTCAATGAATTATGAAAATCTGAAATTAATTTTAAAAAAAAGAAAAGCTTATTCCAATGGCGAAACAAAGCGAGATTTTTTTAAATAAGAAATA
>JAPMOQ010026358.1:31411-61631 GCA_026543055.1 Argiope trifasciata | reverse complement strand
TTTATCGGCTGTTTATGATATTTCCTACTGGATGATACTCGCTGGAGTATGAAGTAGGAAACAAACCAGATCAATGGGGGAACAGGAACCGAAAACTCAATTACCTGTTTCCGGCGCCATTGGGGAAATCATTGGAGTTGTCAGAAAAATTTATCCAGTTTTCCTCCCGTAAAGAGGGAAGAGAGAAGAGGGGGTGAGAGATGATGAACATCAAAAATAAACATTAAGATGACATTTTTATTTATTTATTTTTTGATTGGAGAAGGGAAGGAGTGGAAATTATGAAGAAATGTAATTTAATTTCTAACCTTTGTGTGTTTTTCAATAATTGATGTATTTGAGAGGGAATGTCATCAAGACATGAAATGAATTTTTTTATTAGATTTAATGCTTATTTATTTTTAATGTAAGGTTGCTGCTGTACTTGATGAGGTACTTGAAAGTACAAATTAGTATGGTAATCTCGTAATAATAAATATATCTGGGAAACCAAATCTTTCTCAATAGATTTTTTTGTAAAATTACGTTACGTTCGGAGAAAATATTTAAATAAATCTTTTGTACAGATTACTTATGAAAACTTTTCAATCTTACTTCATCTCACATTCATCAGCGCCATCTTGCAAAATTTTGTGACGCCAGTAAGTTATCATCCTATGGCAAAAATGCAAGTACCACAAAAACTACTTACACTATTGGATATTTTCAGCTCAATTTCTATAGGATATTTTCATTTAGAGCAGCTAGAAAAAGACTCTAATAGTTAGTTATAAAAAATAGAGTTTTAAAAAACATTTCCTTTTTTTTTTTTCAGGAAATACGCTTTTTTATAGATAAACTCAAACAGCAAAACCTTATCTAAATATAAAATTATATCCAAATCGGTAGAGCCATTTCCGAGATATACGAAACGTATACATATAAAAATTGCTCGTTTAAAGCTATAAGATATGCCAAATCTAATTAAATTGCAAACACGTGATTGAACATGAGGAAAATGCAGAGGAATCCGAAGACATGCTAACACAGGTCAGGTCATGTATAGCCACTTGTCAATATTTAGGGGTATTAATTCAAAGGGTTGATAATAGGCATCAAGAGGATAAGGAATCGCCATACAGCATGGGGTCCCAAAAGACGTTTAATTGAGAAAATTCACAAAAATGTAGAAAGTCGGCGAATTGTTGGAAAATGTAAGAAATTAACATTAAAAAATAACAATTGATGCTTCAATTTTTATTTTTTTAACCTTAAACCGCATTCTTTGAAGGGTTTTTTTTCCATGCAGGTAACATGCCTATTCGGTTGTCGTAAATTACTGAAGACGAAAAAGTATTTTCAAACCCTTATTTGCAAAAATATTGAACCTCGAAGAAAAATAAAATCTTGACAAAGGTAAAGAATTTTATTTTCTAATTTGACATAAGCATGTAGTGTGAAAACTGAGGAGTTTTTAAGATATTCAAGAAAAACTAAAATGGGTACTAGAAAACATCACTGCAACATCTCTATCGATGTTTACATTTGCAAATTCGGAAGAGTTGGGATAGTAAGCATTAAAGAGACGAAGCATTGACATGAAACACGTTTTTCAATGAAAATCGCAAATTAGATGGAGTTGCTGGATGTTTGATGCAACATAGGAAGATGCACACTTTTCTGCTGGAATTTATTCTCGGAAGAAAGAAGATTTATGAGAGAAGGCGTCCTCAACACGCACAATGTGCATATTTGGTCATACCAAAATCCCCGCATGACTATATCGTCGAACGCACGATACAAGTTTAATATAAACATCCCAGCAGAGTCTTTTATTGGGACCGAATATTCTACCTATTCTATAATATTTTTTCCATCACATTCCCCCGTATTTACTGCAGGGAACACCGAGAATTGTACGACAAATCATTTGATTAATGCATGATGGTGCACCAACACATTTTAATTGCATTCGTGAAATCTAACCTGTTGTTTGCGAATGTAGTGTAATATCCATCAATTCTGCAATGTTCAGTAATGATTATTGGTTCCATGCTTTTATTTTCCTTGTGCACATGAAAAATTCCCATACGAGAAAACTTCTTCTCGATAACCTTGTTCCTAAACCTAGCATTTATAAAACCATTCTTTTCGAATAACTCAACATCTTTTAGACATCTCTGTTTGCTATTTCATCGACGTTTTATAGCAATTTTTCATCTCTTTGATGTTTATAATCCCTGCTCTTTCGAATTTGAAAATCTAAACATCGAAAGGGAAGTTGCAGCAATGTTTCCTGGTACCCATTTTTTTTTTTACATCTAAAAAACTCCTCAGTTTTTACACTACATGCTTATATAAGATTAAACAGAAAATTCCTCAGATTTTATTTTTCTTCGAGGTTTAATGCTTTTGCAAATATGGGTTCTAAACTACTTTTTCGGTTTTAGTAATTTATGATCATCAAATCCGCACGTTACTAGCATGAAAAACACTTTTAAGAATGAACTTTCACTTGAAAAAGTTCGTAGTCGAAACCTCATTTTTTGTTAATTTTTTACGATTTTCCAGCTTTCTATATTTTTGTGGTTTTCACCTATTAAACGTCGTTTGGGACATTACAATAGTGAAACATAATTAGTTTCCTACAAACTTTTTATTGAACACCTAGATTTTCTTATTGCTGTATACAATTTATTAAATTTATACATATATTTTATTTATACATTTATTTATATTTTCAGTTGAAATAGATTAATCCTTATACTTTCTGAAATATGATATTTTTTGACTAGCTATAACTTTCTCACCTACGAAATATAAAAAATGCTGGTTATTTGTGTGTAAGTGAATATGAGAACGTTATAGAGCATGCTGTAATTCTCTCACACACGAAATACACAAAATGCTGATTGTATGCATACAGTTGAATATGAGAACGTAAAAACGTAAGCTTTGACTTATTTACTGTCTCACATACGAAATATACTAAATACTGATTGTATGTATGCAGGTGTTTACAAAAACGTAAACTTCGACGTTTTTTTTTTTTTTTTTTTTTTTTTTTATGAACACAGTGAGTTCTAATTAAGTTATTCGAAAATAAAGTTTTTTTCTCCAACCTCAAATGCAGCCCAAGTTCGCTTTAAAATCATCAAAGAAAGTATATGTATCTACATATTTGTGCTTAATCAAACTTTTTACTGTATCCTCCTTTTCGATTGGAACCAACTGAAATAGCAACATTTCCTCTCAAACCTGAACCTTTATTATAGACCTCATAAGGTATGCTTCACCTAGTAGAATTATAATATTGGCCTCAATTTGTTTTGATGTCATATTTATATCCATAATACTTAATGGTTTGAGCGCCTTCAAAGCTTAATAGCTATCAGTTAAGCATACTTATCATATTATCCTTAATAAATAGTTACGTCCTCAAAATCAGTCTACATTAGATCATGTAACTTCAACGATACTACGACCCTTCTACCAATCGAACATTGCTGTTCGTATAATACTATCATTTGATTTTATATTCCGACAACGCCACACATTTCTAAACAATTATTTTGAATCAACACCTTCACATTAAAGTTCTTTTTAATAGTTCGAAATATGATTTATAATAATACAAATTATTTTGTATTATTAATAATCATATTTCATTTTTATTTAATTTAAAATAACATATCTATAAAAAGAATAAATATTTCTGTAAATAAAATAAAATTCCATTTTTAATAGAAGAAAATAGAATGAATAGAAATTTTAATAGAAGAAAATTGAATGAATAGAAATTTTAATAGAAGAAAATAGAATGAATGGAAATTTTAATGGAAGAAAATAGAATGGATAGAAATTTTAATAGAAGAAAATAGAATGAACTAATGTTTAATCGAACATCATTACGATTCTTCGAATAAATATTAATTCAGCCAACATTTAATATTTTTGATTCCTTACTTTCAACAACCGTCCAAATCAGAAACTAAAAACTGGTCCTAATCATGACTAGACTGGTCTAGATTAGAATTTAGACTGGTCCTGAACGTTTGTCAAATTTTAAAAATATATGTATCTTACAAAATGTTGATGCAATTCAGTTTACAGAAGATGGATATATCTTCCTATAGATAATAGGATATTTTATCATTAAAATTAAGAATGAGTTAAAAACTACACGTATTTTCTAAGAAAATATTCATTTGAAATGTTAGTTTAGAATTTTTAAAAATTAAAGGGATGTGTTGTGGGAAATTCATGATAGATGGCAGCACGAAATTTATTTGATATTTGTTGAATAGGAAAATTTGTTAAAGAATTATTTTTATTTCCACTGCTTTTCTTCTTTACAGATGGTTTTTTAAAAATATTATTAAGGAAAGATTTCTTAGAAGTTTGTGTTTGTATTTCATATTTTAACATATTTGTAGTTTATTTAGTCCGTATTTTCAAATTTAACTCTGAATGTTGTGCCCACGAGCAACAAAAAACATATAAAATTACATATTTCCGTTGGCAGGACATTTTTTTTTAAATACTGTTTTCTATAATCATTTCTTAAATATGATTAAATTACAAAAATGTTAATATTAAAAATAAATCGGACTTTAAAATTGGCAAAGGAACAGTCGTCTAAAGTCTAAAATCAACGAGGTTTTTCTTATTCCAATTCTGGTTAATTTCATTCTTTGCTTTTATTTCATTTACATGTTTCATACACTATATCTAACTCAAATTTTTACAAAATATCATTTCAGAAAAATATTAATTTCAGAATATCATTCTCAGAGATATTATTAGGAGCTTTTGTTTAAAGTTTGTTTATAGATAATTTTATTTGATTAAAAAATATTTGAATTATTTTGTTTTGGTTTTGGAATTGACTCAGCGATTCTCGCGACACTGAAATATTATTGCAAGTTTTGACATTTTATTTTGTATAATAATTACCTAAAAACTTTTCATAATAATAAAAATAATATTATTTTATTTTGCAAACCGCTGATAGAATACAGGGAAAAAATTAGAAATCTAAATTCGTTGCCCAAAACTACAAATCTCATTTTAACTTTTATGAAAATTAATGTAAAGAATGTAAATGATATTCAATAAAAACAGATAATTTTTTTTAAAAGGAATAATACAATTAATAAAATTCCCTATTTAGATTCATACATTGTGGTCCCATGGGAATTTAAGAATCAAAAATGAATTTCGTCTTAGCTGTTTAAAAAAAAATGGTAATTCAATTCAGCAAACCATTTACTTATTTAGAAAGGTGACAGATTTTTTGAAACGTTTTTCAACTTTAAATTTACCATTTATTTCTACTTTTTGATGCTTTTCTTCTTTATTTCTAAAAATAATTTATCTGAATTTAAATAAAGAATAAATAAGCTCTGTTATCTTTTCCTTAAAATAATTTCTTTATTCCCTGCTTCAAAAATGATCAGATGATCCAAAAACGAAAATCTATTGTTATATTTTGTGCAAGACGTAAAACACAGAATATGCTTTTTCTCCTCTCCCCATCATTAAATAAATGACTCTCTCAATAACTAGGAACAAAAAAATAACAACACATTATTATCATCCTTAAGTATATCTTAAATTCAAATTAATTAAAATGATCTTTTTGAATTAATGTAAAGCTTAACTTCCTTACTGCGTTATTAAATTCATTATTGTTATCAAATCCGGAATTCGAAACTATTTGAAATTTGAATAAAACCTATTATTCTGTAATATGAATAAAATTAAAACTGTCAACGCTACCGACGAAATATCTCGTCTTTCAGATACTTCTAATTACAGGTTTCTGTGGGCTATCTGTCTCTTATGCCAGTTTAGATAGGTTGAACTTTCTAATAAATATCTGAAGAATATGTTTACTTTTTTCATACTGGCATAAGAGACAAATTTTAGCTCACAAAAACTTGTAAACGGAAGTATCTGAAAGACGATATATCTCGTCGGTAGCGTTGAAAATATTAATTCCGATAATTATTCTGAGATTTTCAATGCATAATAAAAAGCCAACGACTTAAAAATGTAATAATGCCAATTCTCTTTTTTTTTTAAATTGGTGACTGCCGCAAAACATATTTTAACTATTGTCTTTCTTGGTAAAATTAAAATTTTTATTTCATTACGTACAAAGTATACACAAAAAAAATTATTTAACAATGGATATTCACCGCAGAAAATTTGTAAATCCATAAGCTTTAGATAAATGAAAATTCGAATAGATAATTTTTATGGCTATGGCTATCTACTATTCCATAAAAAAAGATAATATTTATAACATTTAATTTAAAAAAATAAAAAGTTAAAAAATACAATGTGATGGGTATTTTTATAATTAAAATCTGTTGTTACTATAGATTATAAAGACATAAAAAATGCCCCAGTAAGCAAATAAGCTATACACTTTCGCTAAAAAGTTAATAAAAAAATGACAGTCGTTTATTAACTTTTGAATAAACGTTAATATTTATTTATGAAGTTTAAATTAAATTGTGGTTAAAATAATTATTCGATTTTTATCATAGTTTAAAAATCAGCAAAATGATTAAAAAAAAACTTTTAATTTCAGTTTTCTTTACGCGTCTAATTCTCAATAAAAGCAAACAAAAACTTCAAAAATATTATTTAACTGATTTTTTTAAATATTGAATCACTTAAGATCAGCACAAAATCAATTTTATTGAAAAAATATTTGATGTTAATTATGTATTTATGAGCAATAATATTTCAAGTTTTTATTTTTCAGGATATGAAATAAAATGATAAAGGTGTATTCGTAATACTGAAAAAGAAACTTCATTTAAGCTTAATTAAATAAAGTGAAAAACAATAATTTTAAAGTTTTTAATTTTCATAATATAAAAAGGATTGATAAAGGTGCATTCATAATACTGAAAATGAAACAATAAGCTTTTCATGCGTTTTTAAATGATAAATTGAATATAAATTTCTTTAAATACATTCAACCTAAAATTCCAAAATAATTAAACATAATTATAAAAATTATAAATAAAAACACTTTTTCCTAATTTAAAAAATAGCATTTATTTGAATGCAATATAAAAAATTAACTTCTTGTCAAAATAAAGAATGATTGATCACAAACAAAAATAAAACCAAAAGTTTAAAAATACATTTAAAGCCATAAATTTATTTCATATTACTTAAATATTCATTTGAATTTATATAAATTTACAAATTGTCTTGAAGATTCGTTTTTTTTATCACATAATAACACTTATTTTAGTGAAATGAGGAATAATATACAGTTCTCTTCTTGAAAGAGTAATTGCTTTTCTGAAATAAATACTTTTTTAAAGATTCTTCATCAATTTCTTTTAATTCTTTTTCCTCTTTATCCAGGGACTGAAATTTGCTTAAAAGATTCTTTTGTAGTATATCTAATTTTTTCTTTTCATCAATTAATTCCACTAGCAGGCAATTTCTTTTTTCTCTTCTCACCAGCACAAATTTCCTGATGCCCTTTGCGTTCCAACCAGCTGCTTCTTTCTGCCTTGTAAACAAATTTTCCCACTTCGTTACAGCGTTTGAACTCAAAGAACTCTGCCTTGGGTTATATTTTTCCACATTATTTTGGAATATGCATTTTATCTTATTCTCGTATTTCATATGTGATTCTTCTAATGTCTTTGTCCACACGCTTACAAACAAATTAAATGAAGTATTTGGTCTCAAAGGCAAATAATGTCCTAAGTGTTTTTGGAATAATGTTTGAAATAGTTTGACCGCTTCAATGTCTAATGGATGAAAGTCCCATAATTCATTGTAGATTAATTTAAAATCATTCGAATCAGTTACTCCGAAAGAGAGGTCAATTACTTCTTTTTTAGGATAGTCTAGAACGAAAAGCAATGCTCTAGTTTGCATCTTCTCACAGATCTCCTGAAAAAAAAAGCTTTATTAGTAATCAAAATTTGATTTTATACTCATTACTATATATGATTTTATATCCATTTCTATACAAGGTGTCCATGAACTTTTGAGGCTATTGCAAAGAAGTTGTACAATGTATAATATCTATCAAAAACTTTATAATTAGTAATACTCTATTGAAATTAATATTGAGTTTAATCCAAAAAAATACAAATTTATAATTACTAATTACCAACTATTGAAATGACGTTAATAATTATTGTTTCTAAATGAAAATGAACGTTTTACGAGTGCGGTACTAGAATAATGAGTAATAAGTTGGATAAACTTATTTACTTATTAAAGATAAATTTCAACCAACTAATTATTTATTACCTTTGAACTTATTTGCCTTTTATTGGGTAAATAAGAATTATTTTTATGATGTATAAATGTTACCATGTATGAACTTATTTACATTTTATAGGTAATTAAGAGTTATTATAATAGTGTATAAATATTACCATTTTTGATTTTATTTACCTATTACAGTGTAATTTCTTGATCCTGACCGATCAAATAACAGAGTAGAATTTCGACAGCTTGTTCTTATCTAGGTTAAAATATTTGATATTTTCAAAATTTTGAAGCTGATGATATTTACACAATAGTCGAAGGTTGAATTTTTATCATGAAATAAGTTATTCATCAATGCGAAGAAATAACATCATAAAAAACTAACAGGTTGTTAGTTAACACCATTACTCCAAAGGTAGCTCTAGGAATTCACTAAACTTCAACTAGTCGAGCGTTATTCAGCAGTCCCGAGCCAAAGAAGTTTTCTCTCCCCTCTCTTTAAAAACAGCATGTTATTTCTGTCCAGTTCCTGCCTCTCATTTAACATTGGTGCACTTCAGCTCTCTATCGCTCAATAGTTGTTCAGCAAAGTGCCCCCCCTCAGAGGTCACTAGTCGATCGTGGAAATATCCTTTCATGATGCATCTTCGTAATTGACCATGCAGGAACACGTGTTAATTATATCCCCTTCACAATGGAAAAAATTTAGTAGCATCGAGATGGTTTCACACTCCTTCCTCTTGAAGGAGCAATAAATTTATCTTAAACATGAAAACCCACATGAGGTTCCTTAGATGGGCATCACTAATGGCCAGATGCAATGACACCCCGGGTAAAGAAGATCTTCCATTTGGCTGTCTGGAGGTTTTAACAATTGGGGATTTTATCAGATGGTAACACAACTGGCTAGAAGTACCAATTATCAGGAATGGGAAAGGAGAAGGTTACAATAGGTAACTTCATACATGGTTACATTTATGCATATATCATTTTATAGGTAAATAACTTCATATTATACATGACTTCACGGATACGACGCCAGAATGGAAGGTAGCAAGTGTTCCATGTACAAAATTGTTAGCAAACCTGTACTAAAAGAAAGTCCAAATATTTAGAACACTTTTCTAATTCTGTATTGATTAGAGTACATGCTGCCAGTTCTGTTGGAGAGCTATCATTACACAACATAGCATGCTTAAAGCTGATGATAGCTTGCATAAATAGTCTTATTTTTCATTCCTACCGGGCACTTTTAATGTACGATTTAATACGACACCATTGATCAATAGTGAACTTAACTTTACGTGTTTACCTGTTCAACTGACATTCAATGAAAGAGGTTATATGCCTGGAATAATGTCATGGAGAAAAGAAATAAAACGAATGACTAGTGACAACTATTATATGCCACTTTAAGCCAAAGCAAAAGTAATCAAAAAGTGTATCAAGCATTCTAAGTAAAAACATTATGGATGAAATAATTTCTATAAATAAAAATCAATATTAATCAAAAAATTATTATGTATGATAATTACATTGGTTAGATGGATTTTCAAGAAATCACAGACAAAAAATAATATTTTTAAAGATTATAATCATATTTATCATCCGTAACTAAAGTTATAAAATTTCACTTTTCAATCAAAAAATACTTCATCAAGATGCGATGTAAATTATCTAGAACAAATCATAATGGTTTAATAAGCTATATCGAATTTGGAATATTTAATTGTTTTAAAAAATTGAGCAATACTTACTTCCATATTCTTTTCCCCGAGGGTACCAGAGGAGATAAATCTTACCATCGTCATAATATCAGCCTCTTGAATGGCTTTACAAGTTTTGGGACTCCAAGAACCTTTTATTGCAAGATTGTCATGAAGGAAAATAATCTTCCAAGTAGCTTTATGAAATTGCTTCAGGCAGCTCAGGATTGTGATGCATGTGATTCTCCATCTTACATCTGACTCTATGATCGTGACTCGGAAGTCCAATTCAATACCATTTTCAAACGCAATAGATTCCAGAACTGTGACAATTGCGACAATATCTGAAGCCGAACAACCACCAAGTGAGCATATTTTCACAAGCTTTTTCTTCAACAGTCTTTTAATATTCTTTGGCGATTGTTTATGGATATTTCGAAAGTGAAATGCAACAGCACTTGATAACAAGGTAGCATTTCTGTAAACAAAAGCCCATCTGTAATACAAAGACTCTCTAAGTAGTTTTATAATGGTGTCATCATAATCCTGAAGATCCGATTTGACTTGGCAAGACAAGTCATAATATTCATTGAATATCTTGAAATACCGGTTGAGGTATGAAGCGTTTACTTTGTTGTCGATATCCAGGAGTCGTTTAATAGATTTATAATAAAACAAACAAAATCTTATATCATCGCTGCTCACACATTGACTAGCAATTAAAGGGTTAAATATTTCCTCTGCCATATCTATTATTTACTTTTTCAAGCACAAAATCTAAAGAAAGATCAAGTCTCTTACTTTCAATTGGCACCGATTATTTCTAATCTGACCTTTACTAGCAAAAGGAAGCTTATTTTATACTGATGAAACAATTTCAAACTGAAACCAAACGAAAATAACAAACTATAACCGAAATGCTAAAAATAACTCTGTGACTGGAAAGTTTCAGTTCAATAAAGTATCAGCAGAAGCTCAAAAGGTAAAAATAATCATATCTCTGAATCGAAACCGAACGACTATGCCATTCGACTACCAAATTGATAAGAGTAATCTGACTTGGAAACAAAAGTTTCAGATGACAAAAAAGGTTTATTTCGAAAAGAAGTTTCAGTTTAATTGAATAATCGGATAAGTCATAGTAATATCGACGCAATGTTATTCTTTCTCCCGACACCTTTTCGGGTACCCTCAAATAATGTTATTTCAATTGTAAGGACGATCTCTTCTATAAAGGTGCCTGAATGCAAGAAAATATTTGGGGCCTTAAATGTTTTTGCAAAGCGAAAAAAAAAATATTATTGTAAGTTCATTTATTACGCAATTTTGTTTTTGCTATTAATTACTTCAGAAAATTACAATTTTATGCGGCGTGTGTTTTTTATTTAGTACATGTGTGTTTTTTAGCAAGTACATGTAAGCATGTTTTTACGTCTTCTACGGTGCAAGATTGCGCATTTTTGTGTAAATTTCTTCTGCAGTTGGAGCTTGAATTGTAACATCTGAAGTCAAAGCAATATCAATGCCAGAATCTTCTTAAATTTAGCTTTTTTTTTCCTCTCTGCTAATTTAATATTTTAACATCTAGCAAGATATTTCCTTGATTAAACCTAACATGATTAAACCAACCAATATTAAGCATTTTATGGTATGAATGATCAAAATACTATATGCAGTCTAAAGAAGATGAGATAAATGACTGTAAATATACTTACTTCATGTTTATATAATATAGCACCTTTGTACTAGACTGTAATAAATCTGTAAATTTCTTATACTTCCAAACTTGACGATTGCTCCAGTTAAATTTCTTCTTTATGTGTCGCTATTATTATTTATCGCATTATTTTAGTTATTCTTCATGTTGAGGCCCTTTCAATCACCGGACCCAATGCATTGCATCTGCCGCATCCTTCAGACGGGCGGCCCTGTTATCCTGCAGTAAGCTTAAAATTGTAAAATTTGTGTTGGACAAGCATTTAGATTTTCAGGGAGAATTGACCGATAGCGTGACCCTTAAAATGAAGTTAAATCCCAAGACTTCATAATGTCACTAAAGATCATACATCTAGTTCGTAATTACAAGCTGTATATTATAATACCGTATTTCTCACTCAAATTCAATAACCAATTGAATCTTCTTCCTTAGTATTCAGCAATCCTATGATTAAGAGATTAACAAAAATCATATGATTAAGTGATGGAGAAAACTATGAAAGCAGATTTTAAATGCATTGCAACAAAAAAAAACTTTTGCAAATTAAGAGTTTGTTAAAAGTTCTGAAATAAATATATGCAAAAAAATTGTCAGAATTCAGAAAAAAAATTTCAAGCCAGTGAAATTTACATCCTCGACGAAATGTATTATTTATTTTTTAAATTTTTAAATTGGGGAAAAATAATTTTTAGCAATAGTATTTTTGGAAATAATATCGGGAAAATTTTTTAATTAATTAAAAATCGTACCGTATTCCTAAATTCAATGGCTCTGGCTGAAGCAATCTTGTTTGCTTATTGCCAACATATATGCAGAGCGATAGAAACATCCTTTATAAGTAATAGAAATCAAACAACGGGAAATATTTTCACTCACTTTTGAGAATTTATATAAGTAGTGATTCTTCTACTAACTAGAAGAGCGGATCGAGTTTGCATTTTGAGTCCATACCTTTTCCGGTCTGGGTAGAAAATGTGTCCGGTTGATAAAAATAAATATAAATTTCCTTCATCTTGGTACTGATTATCACATTTAATGCAAAGGAACTCAGCACTTTGCCTTAACAAATTTGAGAAACGTGATCAGATTTAAGTATGTGGTATTAATTATTATTTATAGATAAATCTACTTTATCTTCTTTATCTTTTTTTTACTAAATGAGAAACAAAAAGCAATTGTTTTCTGATTAATGCCTTACAATTCTGCGACCTTATTATAAAAATATCTGCATAATAATTTCAACCATTTCAAACAGCAAACATTATTTATTTCATCTATTATTTCTATTCATTATATATATATATATATATTAATTTGAATTATCGATCATTCGTGCAGTGAAGAGCCAGCAACCCTATTAAAAACTCCATTTGACAACTGATAGTTTAGAGTTAGTAAAAATGGAATGTTACATGATAGAACAACATGTTAACGCAAAATTTGAATTAAATAAGAAAAGCAGCATTTTTTTGCTATATTTTTATTGAATCGTAAAGTAGACAGTATTGAACTTATAGTTTAGAGTTAATAAAAATGGAATGTTACAAGATAGAATAACATATTAATTCAAGATTTGAAATAAATAAGAAACGCAACTTGTTTTCCTTTAGATTGTTACATTTTTATTGGATCGCAAAGTACGCAGTACAAGGTTCTATATGGCAAATAGGCAGTAACACATAGGGCAAATGGTCTCCACGACTTTGTTGGCACATACGTACTGTTTTGTCGAAATTTTCCATAACCATTTTGTATAAATGTGGCTGAATGTCTTTGATGCAGCGTTGCGTTTCATCATTCAATACACGTGTGCCTATGGTTTTGTTGGCATAGACCTTCGACTTCAAATAATTCCTTCAAAAGAAATACAATGCTTTAAATCCCACGATCTACGGGGGTAATTCTCAAATGTCGAACAAACTTTCATTTTTTTTTTTTCAAAAAGTTATTGAACAACTAAAAAACGTTGTTCTGTGTTGTAATACTTCCTTTCACTAACCCTAACTGTAAAATGTTTTTTAACAGGCAAGCCAACACTTTAATGCCCGAAAGATGGCAAATTCGAATCCTGTGTCAATTTTGGAGCATCCTTTACAATAACAAATTTCTTGATTAAGAATTATATTTGAAGTAGAAATTTTTAACCTCTCTATTTTACCTGCAGTCATTTGTTTGACGGAATTGTTTCAGTCCAGTTAATATGTTAGATAAGACGGTTTTGCAAGAATAAATAAATTAAAAGCCATTCCTTTCACGAATTCTGAAATAAATATGATATAGATTTATAATTTTGATATCAAATTCACATGACGAACAAATTAAGAGAGTTTCTTTCACGTGAGTTTCAAGATGAATATAAGAAAGATCAAAAGTTTTGGTATCGTTGCCACATCCTTCCCATATCGTCCTTCCACGAATCTCGTCAAGAAACTCATACCTTAAGTGCCTTAAATTTGATCTAGTTTTGATGTCAAGATCACATAAAATGCCTCTATCTGATTCTATTTTTGATTGTTCGTGTTGTTATGAATTTGTAATATTGCTACCAGGTGCAATTGATTTTCTATTAAGAATTAAAGTAGAAAATTGAACCGATAGCTCAAAAGCATACCGAGTACCATGGCCTTGAAAACTTCATGAAGAAATTCAAGATTTTTATTTTTCAAGTTACACACAATATTAAACTAATGTTTTTCTCAGTTGTATCCGTTCTAACAAAATGGTAGCCAACAGTGGTAGTTAATTAAAAATTAAACCCTGAAATAAACAAATAAATGACTCAAAATTTAATCTATGATGAAATGCACCCTCATGAATGCAAATTATGAACATCGTTTGACTTCATAATTTGCTTTCATTATTATAAAAATATTACTCATCTGCGTTATATTTACTTATGGATCCTTCCTCTTAAATATAAATAATTTTAAATTTATGTGAAGCATAATTTCCTCAGTGTCTAACTTCAAAACACTAAATTTTTAAAATATGATAACCTCATGCTAAATTCTTCTTGAATATATTTAAATGTACAATATATTTAAATGTTCTGTATTAATAAACAAGGAGCAAAGATGGAATTTTCAAGTTTTTGTACTGAAAAACTTCCATCCTAAATAATGTCTTGAATATAAAAATGCTTTTAACAACATCAAATAATGTTTCATAAAGTTAAAGATATAATCTGTTTACCAATCTCTCTATAATGGTAATTTTTTGCTTATTAAATTATTCATTAGTCATTTCAAATTTGCAATTTTTGGTAGGTAAAATCCACTTAATTTTTTACAAGTTTCTGATTAACTTGATTTATTATATGTTTCTGAAAATGAAGTTTGGTAATCATTTTTTTTTATTTATTACTATTATTGTATTGTAATTCTGAAATTTCGCACAATTATAAATTACCAATGATAAAACAATCTTTTAATATTTTCCGAACATAATCATCAACTCATTCAACAATTTAAATTAAATTTTGATTTTATAAGCCTGGTACCATCTAGTAATAAATATGAGAAAAAAGTATTAAAAGATTACATTATACTTAAAGAGCTAGATTATATGATTTTTTTATTTGTTTAATTTATTTATTGATTAAATGAATTTTTTTTTCTTAAATTTCAAGTGATATTTTGTCGAAGATAATCTATCCATTAATAAAAATTTCGTTATAACCAGACGAGTTCTAAATTTTTGTAATAAAGTTAACAGAAATTTATTTTGTCAAAAAATGATGAAAAAAATTACCATCAATTTTTATGTCAATTTTCATATTTTCTTTATAAAAATCCAATCCAACTATGAATAAAATTTTCTTTTAAATTGCATTATGTTTAAGACGTCTAAATCTCAATAAAACAACGATGTAAGTAAAAAAAATTGAAAACATCACGAATTATAAATCTTAATTTTAAATTAGAGAAAAGATTTAAATACTCCTAATCTTTTGATAAAAAAATTTATACTTATGATAAAATTATAAACTTTATTATACTATATGATAGCTATTAACCTGTTTAATATATAAATACAAGATGAAAAAAAGAACAGCATTAATAATCAAGATTAAAGTAAATTTAATTTACTTATTCATCAAAGTATATAAGTTTATACAAATACTCTTAATATAAACTTAATGAATACTTTCATTCCAATGTTCAAATTTGGTACTCAGAAAAAATTAAATCTGAAAAAAAAATTTAGCCTATTTAGCATTAAACGTAAAGTAATTTGTATATTAATAATAGTTTTTGCTAAAATATTTAACAAAATTTAAATACAATTTGAAAATATTTTAATTACACAATATTACATCATTGAAAATATAAAATATAAAATTTTCCTTATTCTCTTCAACTACTGTGTATCATTAAAAAATTTCACGAGTATATTTTAATGCAAATATATTCAATATAGTTTTAACTTTTCCAAAAGAATTCATTATTTCAAAAGAATTAAAATTTAATTTGCTGTATAGCATAATAATATATTTCACAGGTTTCTTTTCTCAATTTTTGGGATTTTTTTTAATATTTTCATAATATTTTTAATCAAATGGTTTAAAACTTTAAAATTAAAATTTAAGTTATATGGCACAAACACTCATTTAAATTAGTAAAGACATAATTCTTATTAATCATCCTATCATACATTGCCATACATCTTAATACAAAGAAGAAGAATATACGTATACTTATAGGTTCCAATTTATTTAACCTGTCATTTGAAACATTTACAATTTCAAATTCCATAAAGTGAAATCATTTAACTGAAGACGGGAATTAAAAAAATAAAATAAAAAACCCTTGTAATTTATTAGCTCTGGTTGTCACGTGGTATTTTGTCCTTGAATCAAATCATCTCCTCAGTACCTTCAATTCATTCTTTAAAGCGGTATGTTTGCAAAAGTGTAAGTGATTATGACCCAGTCATTCTGTTTTAAAGTTTTTCTGTTTATGGAGTTATTGATCCCATGTCTAGTAATGATTTTAATTTGAATAACACAGAAAGAATTTTAAAAAATTCTTAAATAATTTAAAATATTGTACTATTCATTATTGTTTGTTGAATTCTAACAGCTATTAACATTAGTGTAATTCCGTCAACCAAACGATGTAAATATTCACTAAAATATTGTTTTTTTTTTACATCTTTCCAACACTTAATAATATAACATTTAACAATTTTGATATTAATATTTTTAAGGTTTTTGATAACTACATGATTTCTAGAACGTATTTGTTTCCAAAACCAATTCAAATGCTGTTTACAAAAGACAAAAAATGAAAAATAACAAAGCAATCATTTTGACTCCATGTATCTGGCAGCGTGGAGAAATACATGTCCCTAGTTGCAGGTTAAATTTCTGTATAATTGCAAATTAGCTACAAGACTTTATCAATTCATTCCTACACAGGATCAATAAAGGGAATGAAAAGAATAATAATAAATATTTTTCTTTATCCATGAATATTGTCTTTTTTGAATTAAATAGCTTTCCAAAGATACTTCTTCTGTTGCATTGGCATCTTTTTCATCTTTCTCTGATAGCCGTAGTTTCTGTAAAAAAATCGTTTGCATTTCTTCCAATTTTTCCCTTTCTTCAATAAATTCTAATAACAGACGACTTCTTTTGACCTTTTCGACCTCTATAGATTTCGTGATTCCATTTAAGTTCCAGCCATCTGCTTCTTTCTCTTTCATAAACAAATTTTCCCACCTTTTATAATCACTTGTGCTCAAAAACCCCTGTATCGGATTGTATTTTTCTGAATTGTTCTGAAATATAAATTCTGTATTGTCCTGATATTTTCTGGGTGATTATGGTGAAGTTTTTCGCCAAGCACCAACGAACACATTAAAAGAAGTATTCGATCTAAAATGCATCAAATCTCCTAACTGCTTCTGATGTAATTTATTAAAGTATTTCACCGCTTCAATATCAAGCGAGTGAAGATCACAAACTTCTTTGTGAATTAAGTAAAAATCATCCAATTCACTAATGTGAAAGGAAAATTCAATTAGTTCTGTTAGAGGACGATCAAGAATGAAGAGTAGGGCACCAAGTTGTAGCTTTCTGCAGATTATCTGTAAAAAAAGGAAAAAAAAAATTCTACATAAGAATTTTTAAAAATCACGTTTCATAGATCACTGATAATTAGAGAAAATATTTAATTCCATTCGAATAAAGTATCTAATACATAAAACACACATGAAACCCCTTGAAGATCTCGTTTTCTGCTGCTTAAATTGATTCTGTCTTTTATATATATATTTATTATTATTTTAGCTACTATTAATCCCGGTGAACCGGTTGGTCACTAGGCTAGTAAACAATAACAATCGATTACGAATACAACATATTTCAAATTATTGAAAAAAATTAAACAAAGCGTTTCTGACCCAACCAATAAACTACAATAAAGATTTTAATTACTTTCATAAAATAGTTGTATTTTAAACGATACAAATTGTCTAAAACAAGTATTTATGGGTTAAATAAACCATATCAGATTTAGAATTATTAATTAGGTTTAATAAGCTACATCAGATTTAGAATGACTAATCAGGGTTTTCTAAACTAAATCAGATACAGAATGACTAATCAAACTTAATAAACTACATCGGATATAGAATAACTAATCAGGCTTAATAAACTGCATCAGATTTAGAATAACTTATATCAGAATCAGAGACTTACTTTCATAATCTTTTTCTTGTGATTAAATTTTGAGAGGAATCTTATCATGACTATAATATCTGCTTCCTGAATAGCTTTGAAAGTTTGTTCGGTCCAAGCATTTTTCTTTGAAAGATTACCTCGAATGAAAGTTATTTTCCACGTCGCCATATGAAATTGCTCCAAGCAGCTCAGGATTGTTATGCATGTGGCCTTCCATCTTTCATCTGACTCTATGATCGTGACTCGGATGTCCAATTCAATACCATTTTCCAAAGCAATGGATTCCAGAACTGTGACAATTGCGACAATATCTGAAGCCGAACAACCACCAACTGAACATATTTTCACAAGCTTTTTCTCCATCAGTCTTTTAATATCCTTTGGTGATTGTTTATAGATATTTCGAAAGTGAAATGCAACAGCACTTGATAACAAGGTAGCATTTCTGTAAACAAAAGCCCATCTGTAATACAAAGATTCTCTAAGTAGTTTTATAATGACGTCATCATAGTCCTGAAGATTCGATTTGACTTCGCACCAGAAGTCATAATATTCATTGAATATCTTGAAATATCGGTGAAGACAAGAAACATTTTCTGTGTTGTCAATATCCAGCAATCGCTTCATAGCGTTATTATAAAACAAACAGAATTTTATGTCGTCATTATTCACACACTGCTCGACAGTTGAAGGAATAATGAAATCTTCTGCAATGCCCATTATTTTGAAAATATAATTTCATCAATTGTTTTTCAAACACAAAACTTTAAACCCTTTCAATTGACTTACTTCAATAAGTATTTATTGAATACTTTTGGTAAAATGATTGAATGATTTTTATATCTGAAATATAAAAACAGAAACAATAGCTATGAACCGAAACTGCACATTATATTATCAAAAGGATAAGAATAATTTCAAATTATTAAAAAGATATTGATAACAATAAAGAGAGCTTCCTGATTCCGAAGTTTCAGTTCTATAAGATAATTTAAGAATTTACAAAAGGTAATCAAAAAAATACATCGGGATTTCGATGTTTTGCTGCAATATTGATAAGGAAAACAAAAGATTTTGTATAATATTTATGTGCTTGTAATTCGCATTTTATTGCATAAGAATAAAAATAAAAAATGTCTATTTCCCCCCATTCCCTTTAAAAAAATAACGTCATAGAACAAATTTTAAAAATTGTCTTTTTTCCTTTTAAATTGCTTTTGAAGTTCATGGATAAGAAAACTGCATGGAAATTTTGATTGTTCCTAAAATTATTTATTCTTGATATGCATAAGCCGATATAGTATACCATATATGAAGAATCTGTATACCAAAATATACCGATTTTGCACCCTATTAAATATCTTCATTCGACCGAGAAAAAGTAGCCTTGAAGCTACTGAATATTTACTTGAGAGAAAATCTAGTTTTAGCTCTTACATAATGATAAGAACGGATTCTTTTCAAAAGAGTATTCAAGGAAAACTAACCCACATTTGCGTTATCCACCTAAAAAAATTTCCAGCAATAAACCAGTCAGATGGATTAACATTTTAGTGAATAAAATATTCTGACTGAAAAAGCATTGGTCATAGATTTCATAAGCATGAAGAAATGCTACGTATTTTTTATTCTTTCAAGTTTTTAAAACAAATAATAGTATTTTCCATTTACCCATTTTAGTTGTTGGTTTTTCGAAATATCTCCGTTTAAAACATTTCGAACGAACTTTCACACAAGAAATATAACAATTTTACAATTTCTCAAGTACCTCATCCGATACCAGAAGGACATTATCGAACAGTGCACTATCTAAGAATTATGTGAGCACTATAGAAGTGCCCTATAGTGTGAAGAAGAAGCACTATAGTATGCAATACCAGGTGCACATATACCTCGTACATCGAATTTTCCGAAATGTACTGAATTGCAACAGTTTTTGTGGAACAAAGTAATGACTCTCTACATAATGAAAGCCGCTTCAATTCATTTCTGATCCCTAGAGAAAGTAATCAGTAAAAAGATTGCTAATTATTTTTCCGATAAAAATCTATATGTACTCAACAAGGATCAAGTTTCTTCACTCGCCTTTAAATACCTTTCCAGTTGTATTAATTTTTAACGGTTTTTGTAGTTACTTTATTCAAACGTTCGAAAATTTCAAAATTTTGAACTTGAGAGTTCAAAGAATTTCCACGTTTTAGACCATCATGAATTAGAAAAACACATTTTTAGAAAATATACAAAAAAGTCTATCTGTCCGGCTTTTCCAATATAAGTCAACATGGTAACTATAAAGCAAAGATAGCTAGATAAATAAAATTTCATGCACATATTTAAAATGTATGGAGTAAATATATATGAAATATTGAAGACAGCTTTCAAATGTAGTATCAAATAAAATTACGGGCTGTTGGTCTGATGCAGAATCATGCAAACGTTCAAAAACACGATTCAAATTTATCAAATTTGATATGGGATTTGTGAACACCAGTGAAGTTTTGTGTCAAATGTTTGCTTCAATAAGTTCAGAAAGACATATCTAAAACAAAAATTCCATTTTTTGGATTCCATTAACCGCATAACAAAGATTAATCGCCAAATAACTCGCCAAGGATGAAAGGTAAAATTTAGTAAAATTTCTAAATGGTTCGCCAAAAGTTAATATTTTGTAACAATTGTACCCCAGTGCCATACAAGGCATTCTCTGGCATGACATATTTATAAGAAAGAAAACGCGAAAGCTTTTGGGGAGACAATTTCCACTTATTCTCTTTCATTATAATTATCAATGTCATAACGTTATTTACTTTTTGTGAAAAATGCATTAAGAAATTTCAATAAACACTTAATCTTCTAACATCTGATTAGATGATTTCAATAGAGTACAAGAATCCCCATTATGCAAGCAATAATTATGAACCTATACTAAGAGAAACTAAAAAACTGACAAGAATAACTTTCAAGAGTTTCAGTTGATAACAATGGGAATTCCCCGAAAATTATCAATAGCAAAATACAAATAGTCAAGAAGATAACCAGATAAACAAAGGAGTTTTGAAATCATATTTCCCCACTGATAAGGACAAAAAGGATTCGGTGAAATAAAAAACTACTGCGTCCATTATCAGGTATATTCTATGCTGAATAACAGGAAAAAAGAAAAAAAATCTGTTATCTTTTTTTTCCTAAAAAAAATTTAAAAGAACGAAAGTTAGAGTGGGTTCATGAAATCTACGATCGCAAATTTCGCGTTATCTGAGCATTATTATTTTTTTAATTACAATTTGTCTTAATTTAAGTTATTAACCAGTTCAAATCGGTTTAAAAACAATCACAAGACTTCTCTATCGGTCTCTCTCTCCTTTACATTATATACTAGCTTCTTTTTTCGAGCAGCTAGTTCGCCTGGAGTAATGTGTTTTGAAATTTTCAATTAAATCATTTTGTGCCCTGCTCTTTTTATAACTTCTCTGCTAAAAATGTTTAAACCGATATAGAGCCGGCCTTCTCTTCAAATGGGCCTGGGTGCAAGAAATCATTTAGAGCCACCTAATCTTTTCCTTTTTCGAATTCATATTACAGGAAAATATTCAAATTATATTCTAGCCTTTTTGCTTCGTCGAAAAATGTGTTAAATTTTGTATTACAATTTTAATTTTACTGACTAAATTGAAAGTCGAGTCAAGAACAATTGTTTCTGTTTAAAATAGTTCATTGATAGTGTTAATTTTGGAAAATATTGCAAACAATACTATTAAACATAAAATAAAGGACATTTATTGCACTTTAAAAACCTTTGGCTTCGAATACTATTTTATTACCGTTGGTACATCATTTAAACATCAATAAATTCTTCTACTGAATTACCAGTTTGTTCAAACTGTGTATACATGGGTTTTATCTAATCTGTTTTAGTTTCCCAACGAGTGTCACATAATAGTTTAAGTGTACTGTTTAAATATATTTCAGAATTTCCCATCTTTTTCCTATTGCAATATAATCGCAGTAATATTCAAAAAAAAAATTTTTTTTACTATATATACTGCTAGAAGCGGCATCACAAATTAATAAATTAAAGGAATGTGACAGGCAAAGAACATAAATTTATTCAGAGAAAGTATTCTAGATTGCACTCCTTTATATTTCCCCTTCATGTTACTACCGTTGTCGTATGCCTACCCACTGAAATTCATAATATTTAAATCATGCTCAGCAAATCTTTTCAGTATAGTTTCTGTTAGACCCTCTCCAATCACGTCAGTTACTTCGATAAATCATGTAAATGACTCTTTTATAGTTAACCTTTTCTTTTCAAATGTTTCATACCTAATAATAATTGAAGTTGGTTCCTTATCTGAAATATCAACGGTACAATCTCTTTGAGTACTCTAATTCATCATTTATGTTATATCATACTTAATTTTGCTAAGGACTTCATTTCCTATTGCAGAGATTATTTGTTCTTTTGAACTATGTGCTAAATGATGCACAGCTCCATTTTTCGAATTTATTATTTTGTTTATATGATCCGTTAACACAAGGTCTTATTTACTTAATAGTTCTATAAAAAGTTAAAAATTTTAATTATTAGTTTATTCTTTTATTTCGCGATTACCTCGAAATAGAAGATTAGAAAAATAGAATAATTGAACGGATTTGTTTTACCAATAGTTGAACGTAAATTTAGTTGTTTTAGTAATTCTTCCTAAGCAATAAACGAATTAAATCGACAACTAGAATGCTTATGATCTTGGATTACAGCTGAAAGATTTCACTAGTTATTACAGCCATCTATAAATTATGTAGTTAGGTAATTCGTTCTCTTGGAAAACCGAATGCAACAAACAAACAAAAAAAAAAGAATTTTGTCGATACTGCTACGTTTAGTGGTGGCGGGGTGATCGGCTGTATACAAGAAGCATGCAACAAAAACAAAACATGGAGCCTTGGTTTTTGAATAAATTAATCATCTGCGAAGTTGGGTTACACCATTTGACATTTTTTAAAGCAGGACGCACTTGAAAATTATCTTGGCATTTTTAGTAAAAAATCTCTTGTGTGTTTATAAGCCTGTTTTAAAACAAAATATTTTCTTAATTTATCAGTTATAGTACTTGTCTATAAACCAGTATGATTTATACTCTTTTGCTCGTATTTGTTACTTTCATTTCCGTCATTATTTTCGGATTTAGTCATATTTGTATAAACACACAATTCTTCTACAAATTTCACTGTTTCAACATTTACATTGCAAAATTTTGCAGTTTGAGTAGAAATAAATCCCTTCTCCAGATGAAATTCGAATTGTAATTTCTGATATTGAAGCAATTTCCTTTCCAGAATTGCTTTGAAGTCAAGAAAATTAATCTACTTGTGACTTCTGTTCTGTTTTGTCGAATGCCGCTTGGTTATACCAAGCCGAATGAGAAGTAGATCTTTCGAATTAAAGCAGAGGTGAGCGCCTTTCATTGTTAACGAGCACCGTTAAGGTGAAAGTACGACATTACTCGAACACACACACGACACAACCCTATTTAGGAGGCGGTCGAACTCATTCATCCATCCGCAAGTCAGAATTCAGATCCAAATCAGAGACCGACTGATGCCTGATTCAGTACCCCGCAGAGGTATAATTTGTTATGTGAATTCAGAGGAATTTGCAGTCAAGACATATTTTACATGCCCCAACTGCCATTAGCCAACACGGAGGTCTTTGGACGAGGACAGAACTCACTACCTTTCGGTTAGGAGACTGACGCTCTACCAACCAGGCTACAGCGGCTCACTTGTGACTTCTTGTAAAGTTTAGCTTTTCTTCTTTTTTCTTTTCGATACTCGGAGGAATATTTCATTAGCATGAACATGGTTATATCTAACAGTATTAAGCAGTTTATAGAATGTACTATCAAATTAATATTTGATATAGCGTATGCTGTTTATTACCTACAATAATAGTGAGATAACTATGATATATGTGAATATACTAGTGAGATAATTGACTGTAAACCTACTTACCTTATATTAATAATCTCTGCACTAAATTATAATATATACTGTAACTTCGTAAATTTCCAAATCCGTGGACTGCTCCATTTAAACTTCCTTAATTCTTCTTATTCCGGTAGTGTCCAGTGAAAAAGCAATGCAGGGTGCGTTGCTAGGAGTTGGGCATTTAATTTATCTTCGTTTTACTTTTTAAATCAACAACTTAATATAAATAAATATGCATAGATTCACACATAAAATATACTGTATAAGATATAGAAAAAAAGTAGATGGTTCATGATTTACAAATCAAATTGAGCCTAACCTCATCTTCGTCTTCTGGCTGCCGCATAGATCCAAAGTCGAACCCCTCTATCTATACATGTTTGAATGTATAGATAGAGGGTATAGAATGTTTGAATGTATAGATAGAGATACCCTTATTCATAAATGATATCCCCTCCTTTTTACAAGTATCACTGCGATCATTGTCTCAAAACAGCGTAAGTCGAAGTTAAGCCAGACACCTGGAAACGAACAAAGCCGGCCTTCTCTATGAAGAAGCCCTATGCAAGAAGCCATTTGGGGCTCTAATTATTTGTGAAGTTTAAAAGACCACGGACACATATTATTAATGCATGATTTTGTTTTTGCTAATACATCAATTGATTCAAAAAGATATATTTTTTGTCATTTCTTTTTCGATACTTAATATAGCAAGTGCATTTAAGCGTTCTGAACACGTATTCGGCAGAAGATAATTCTTTATTTTAGTTTGATGGGAGGGCGCTCAACACTCTCTAGTAACTGGCATTGTAAAGAAAAATTTTAACACAGTCAATACAGTTAGAAATAATTCATTAAAATATTTAGTATTTTCTTTTTTACACCCTGAAGGATATTCCCTAGACGTGGATATGGTTACATCTGATAGTATTAAGCATTTTATAGAATGAATTATCAAATGGTTATATGATATACTATAGGTTATTACCTAATAGGTGAGATAAGCGATTGTAAATCTACTTACTTATTTCGTATACTTGTACAAGACTATAATATATAATATGAACTTCGTATATATCCAAGACCGCCAACTGCTAAACTAAAACTTCTTCCTTGGTTCTTTTCATTACGGTCATGGCCTGCGAAGCAGTAATGCAATGTGCAATACTAGGAAATGGTCATTTAATTTATCTTCAATCTACTTTTTGTTTGAGCAACTTAATATAAAAAAACATAAATAGTTGCATAACATAAAACATAAATAAAAAATATTATACTAGACCCAGAAAAAAGTGTATAGCTGATAATTTACAAGTTCATTTGAACCCAGCTTCAACGCCCAGAAGTCGCGGTCTTCTGTATTAATATGACTGAAGTGGATTTCTTTATTCATGAATCAACACCCCCACCCCCTCTTTTTGTTGGTATCATCACGATTATTGCCTAATAACGGCGTCAATCGACTCTCAGCTAATCACATGGAATCACACTTGTATACTTTTCAGTAAGTGTAAAAGTTAGTATTGTGCAGAGCACTGTTTTAATTCTTAATCACATTGGGGGGCCCACTCAATCGCGGGGCTCGGGAGCATAGCAACCCCCGCACACCCAAGATGGCCGACCCTACTTTGATAGTCACGTAACTCGCATTATTATAGAGACCTTACGATTGTTTGCTCATTGCACTATATATCTCTCTGATTCGCTATCAGATGTCATGGAATTATGCGGAAAATATCCCATTTTATGTATGTTCCATGACATTACGCTTCTATTTAAACACGTGTTGAACATCAGATTTTCCTCGGTTTAATTTGCAATAAAAGTTAATTTAATTATTCAGTTTGAGTTTTTGTCAAAAAGACGGCAATCGCTGGTACACTCTTAACGGGCTCTTGCAGGTTAAAAAAAACTTTCATTTAGTGAGAAATTAGTTGTTGGAAAATATGTTTATAATATATTTTTAAAAATTTATAAAAAACAGAAACATAGGTTATAGGTCAAAACATTGTTATCAATGAAAAAAAGTCATTTTTAAGAGGATTTAAAAAACAGTGTAATATTTTCGGAAGTTATAGTAGAAAAATTCCAAATGTTACTTTAATTCACTGAAGTGTCAAAAGAATCTGTTTAGGTATACTTTTAACTCCTCCAAAGTAAATATGTGCACGCCAAGTGCGGCATCTCTAGATCATATGGTCTGGTGTATAGAGCGCTAACACACACACGTACACATACATGCATATTCATTCATATACGCAAACATATATTCATTCATGTACGCAAACATATATTCATTTGATTATCAGCCTTGGAGTAATTCCGGGAATTTATTAACCTGAGATTGATATATATTTTTAGATGGTGGATGTAAAGACCTAAAAGAGCCCTTTTTAATAATAATATTCTTTTTTTATAAATCAATCAGTTTTAATGATTGATTAATGTAACAAATATTGCATAAAATATTAGTAAAAATATTTTCTTAAAAATTAATAACAGAGCAAAGTATGAAAAAATCGAAAAGTTATTCATCAATGCATTTTTTAACTAAAGTTATATAAAATGTAATTATTTACTTCATTTTGACCTAGTAGTAAATTTTTATTAAGTACTAAACAATGTTTGAGTTATTACTGCTGAATTACAAATTAGCCATTTGGCCTGAATTTGAATGCGTATCCTGTATAAATTCAATCATGTTTACCGTAAGTAAAGCTGATTCACTGAATTAATGATATAGATATTGTAAACGATCATAGAAACCTTTGCCTTGCATTTATTTTTTAAGAAAACAATACATTTAGTATTTATCCAATATAAACCCAATCACGTGCTGAAATTTACATTTTTTAAGATTAAATTTGCAGTTATAGTTGATTTGTTTTTTATTTTGAACTTCTATCTATATGGTGGCAACAGTTTAATAAAAGCTATTTTTTCCCTCTGCTCGTTTATCATTTGTTGTAAAATTTTACTGTTTTGACAGAAATATATTGTTGAGAAATATGGTTAAAATATTTCTTTAAAAATTCGTTTAAAACTAAAATTTAAGTTATAGTTTTAAATATTGGTACCATTAGAACGATTTTTTTTTAAATCTTCAACTTGATGTAAAAATTATGTTTGTGTGATAATATTTTCAGAAGTAATAGCAAAAAAAATGCCAACATGTTGCTTAATTTTTAATTAATTCAAATTCTAATTAAAAATTTGAAAAACTCGCCCCGAGGTGCACATTTCCAAAGCCCAAAGTATACATATGCCAAATTTGGTAGCTGTAGGTTTGGTCTATAGAGCTCCAACACACACACACACACATTGAGCTTTATTATAAGTATATTATACATACTAGACATCTTTGGCGATCAGCTGCTTCACCATGAATAATGCGTTCTGAAATTTGCAAATAAATATTTATATACCTTGTTCTCTTTATAACTCATCAGCCAAATATATTTAAACTTCAAAGTTCGATAGTCACTAACTGGTATAATTATAGAAGTCTTACGATTATTTGTTCATTCTACTAGATATATCTCTGATTTGCAATCAGATGTTGTGGAATTATGTAGAAAATATCACATATATTTATTCCATAACATTATGCTACCATTTCAACACGTGCTGAACATCAGACTTTCCTCGGTTTAATTCGCAATGAGAGTCAATTCAATCATTCTGTTAGAGTTTTTGTTAAAGTGATGGCAAAACACTTGTACACCCTTAAAGTGCTCTTGAAGGTCAAATTCAACTTTTATTTTGTGAGAAATTAACCATTGAAAAATATAATATGGTATTTTTTTAAATTCATTAACAATAGAAACTTAATTTAAAGGTTAAAACATTATTATCAATGATTTAAAAAAAAGTCATTTTGAAGAGGATTTAAAAACAGTTTTATGCTGTAATATTTTTGGAAATTTCGCAGGAAAGTTCCAAACGTTAGCTTAATTTTTAATTAATTAAATTTTTAAAAAACCTCCATCTAGGTATACTTTTCATCCTCCAAAGTAAATATGTACATACCAAGTGTGGTAGCTCTAAATCATATGGTCTGGTGTGTTGCGCCCTAACACAAACACTCATTCATATACTTTTGCACCTATTGCACACAATAATATACTTTTGCACACACACTCATTCATATACTTACAAATACATATTCATTTGTTTATCTGCCTTGGAGTAATTCAGGGCCTTGATTGGCCTGAAATTGATATTTAAAGAATGTGACTACGTTCGAAGGAAAAATTTTGAAAAATTGGATTTTTAAAAAATTATTTTAAACAACTATTTTTAGATGTATTGTCAATTATAATACGAAATACTTTAAATACAAAAAATTATTTGAAAATATAATATATTTTATGAAATAGGAAAATGTGTAACAAATTTTAATGAAATTTAATCAAGACGGTTAACATTCTACACAAACTCGTGTTGCAGTAATCCTACTTTTCTTCGTCAACAAGTTATAGAATATAATGATGAATTAAATGCACCAAAATCTAAGAAACATTTTAAGATGTAAAGAAGTTATGGGCTAAAATATGCGTATATATGCATTTTTTCCATAAATTTACACCTTAAATCTTCTAAAAACACCTATTAATGAAAAAGTATTTCACCAACAAAGCTTTTGATTCATTTCATCGCCCATATCATTTAAAATACACACTGAAATTTTTATGGAAATATCTCTATTACTTTTTGAGGTATAATGTTACCGGCAGAGAAGTTTTATGAAAATTAAAGTTTTGAGAAAATTGAAGTTAAAGATAAATTTTAGCTGAAAAAAGATGATCCAGGATGATAGGTCAGGCCTTCCTTTTCCTAGAAAAGATGAACTATTTTGGAAAGAGGAAAGTCAGAACTACAAGAAATAAGAATTTTAAAAAATTCGTCAATATTGTTCAAAATCTGTGTTAACGTAGTCGGATACCTTAAGATGGTGGATGGAAGGATCGAAAAGAACATGTTTTCATAATATTCTTTTATTTTTATAATTAAGATCGACTGATGTAACAACTTTTGTTTAAAATATTAGTAAAAATATTTTGCAAAATATGGGTCATAGGGCAAAGTATGAAAAAATCTAGCACTCATTGTTCATCAATGCAGTGTTCGACTCAAGCTACATAAAATGTAGCTTGATTCATTTATAAACAATATGTATATCTATTACTAATGATTTACAAATTAGTCATTGGGTTCGAATTTGAATGCGTATCGTATAAATTCAATCATGTTTACCTTAAAGTTTATTGAATTAATCATTTAGATATTGCAAACGATCATAGAAACCTTTGCTTTGCATTTTGTTTTAGAAAACATCACATTTAATATTCATTTTATTTTATCCAGTAAGGTGATGAAAGTTAATTTTTTTTAAGATTTAGTTTCCAGTAATAGTTGATTTTTTAAAATTTGAAATCGTGTCAATATGATGGCAACACGTTGATAAAAGCACATTTTTTCCCTTTGAATTGATCGTGCAAATTATTGTTTTGTCCGAATTTATATTGTTGAAAAATATGGTCTAAATATTTCTTTAAAAATTCGTTAAAAATAGAAGCTTGAGTTATATTTCAAAACACTTATAACATTAGAAAGCTAATTTTTTAATCTTTAACTTGACGTAAAAATCATGTTTATGCAATAATATTTTTCGAAGCTATAGCGCAAAAACGATCAAATTACGCTTAATTTTTGATTAATTTAAAATCTATTTAAAAATTCTACAAAATCGCTCCTAGGTATACATTCCCGGTGTCCAAGATATGTGCATGCTAAATACGGTAGCTCTAAGTTGAACGGTCTGGCCTGTAGAGCGCCAACAACCACATTTTTATATGTTTATATTATATATATATATAT
>JAPMOQ010026358.1:0-31311 GCA_026543055.1 Argiope trifasciata | reverse complement strand
ATATATATATATTCAAAACATAAGGCAGGTTCGAAGACATTGAAGTGACTTTTCATTAATAAGTTCGCTTTATTCTTCTTCCGGAGGTAGGCAGGATTATTTACAAGAAGGCTCGGAACACAGACGTTCTTTATGTAGAACGAGAGAAGCAGAAGTGGGCAGAAAAAGGTTTGAAATTAATTTTCCCTCGTGTTATATACCAATTTTTGAGAAAATATTGTTTACAGTGCTAATATACTATTAATATTCTCATAGGGATTTCTGCATGTCAATCTCAAAGCAGGGGAAACACAGGGATCTTTTTACAAAATTATTTGCTTATGTCAGCAGTTTTTATCAATCACTGACTAAGCACTATTGCTAAGCATTTCTTGAATTAAGTAAATAACGTGAAGTCGGATCAGGAAATAAGAGAATGTTTTTAGTTATTATTAGCTAAAATGAGATAATACCAGGGGTGTTTGTGGGACCCCAAAAAATCCCCTGAAACTTTTACGGACTTACTACCGACATTTTTGCGTTTCGAGGGGGGGGGAGAAATTAAAAATTACAATTATGAAGTATTGAATGACCTAATTATAAAAGTTCAATGAATTGCTTTTTTTGCAAAATTAATAATCATAAATTTTCAAACATATAAACTACTACATTTTATGTAAATATTTTAAATTACCTGAATTAATTCTTTAAAAAAATTATCTAATTTCTGCTGGTTTTTTTTATTATTATTTTCTGATGTTTGTGGGCTTGTCTTTCTTTTGTGGTGAATTTCATAATTGCAGGAAGGTTGACTTTTATTTTCCTCATTTACAGTTGAAGAAATTTTCTCGAGAACTGCACATACAGAGGTAGAAGCAGTTTGCTTTTCTGCTAATGTAGAAGGTTTTTCACAGACTTTTATAGGTGACTCATCTGAAATACATGTTTTTAAGTCCTCTTGATATGATTTCCAACTTCTGTTCATATTCAGTGGATCACTCATTGGATTTTTTTAGCCATATTTTTCACATGAGGTTTCTTTAGAAGCCATTAAATTATATTTAATAGTCTGCACTGCATCTAGGGAATCAATCTTAAGAGAGGTTCTATAGTCAGTGACAAGAGTATCCATTAAGTTGAATGCATTTGCCACTAATGGGCCATGGAAGTAGCTAAGACAGGCTTTGACCAATTTAGCCAATGTAGGATACTTATAATCATTTGTGAAATCATCTTTTAAATTAAAAACTTTAGACCAATATTAATCAATTGTACACTTGACTTGATTTCCACTTTCATCCGATGTGTAGAGCATTTCTTTGGTGATATCAATATCACTCTGGTATAACCTTATTTCGGCTTCTACTTTTGACTTTTCATTATCACTAAAAATATGGGACATAAAAGATGATAATTTTTCAAAAGCTAATATTGTACTGATTTTACCTCTTAGCTCTGGGTCTAATGCTGTAAAAATAATTAGATATGAATTTTTAAGGGGTAATTCCTGTTTCATATGCTGTGCTGTATTAGTATAAGCTTTCATTAGAGAAATGAATTCTTTTGCTATTGATTTTTTGATAATTTTTTCAGGAGAGTGGAAGCTTCTGCATCAGTAAATATTACTTTGCTAGGTAGATGGAATTCTGGATTTGTGACATCAACCTTTAATAAATCATTATAAGATGTGCACTCTATATTTTCTGGCTTCATAAAAAAAAATTTGCCATCAATTTATAAATACTGGAATGTATTAAATGAAGCATTGGTTTTTTTGTTTCAAATAATTTAATATATGTGTTGAACTCCGGTAATACTGCTGAATATAATGCCATATGCAATAAAGTATTGTTTTGCATAACAAATAACCCATTTAGTATTCTTTTTTTTCCGACCTAAAGCATCTTTGTGAGTTGTTGGGAATGCAAGCAAGAATACACCCCTTTAACAATTTTTTTCTGAGCTGCAGAAATATTTTTTTATTGTATACAGTTTCAACATAAGAAAAATAATTCCCTTTATCAGTTTTATCCCAGTAGTGAAAATAAAATGCAATAAGAGCATCCCACAGATCTTTGATTCTTTCTAAAACACATAAAATGTACACCCACCTATGGTCTAGTCTCTTCAAGGGCTTAAGTTTTTTAATGGCAAGGGATTCACATATTTTGAAAAAAATTTCGCTTTTACTGCAGCTTTTCATATCAAAATAGATGTCATCAAACAAATCTTCTAAGTATCTATCAAAACATGAAGCAAATTGTTTTTCACAGTTATTAGCTGTGTGACATGTGTCACCATCAATATCTACAAATAAGTGGGGTGCTTTGTTTGATGGTAGTCTGGTTTCAACACCCTTTTTTCCCATGCATGGTGTTACATGAATCCATTAATACACTAATTAAGTTTGCCCATGGAATATTATTATCTTCAATAGTATTAACAACTGCTTTAAAAACAGCTTCTGAATTGCAAGATTCCATCTTTAGAGATGCAAAATGATGAAATACAACTTCATTTTGAGTGTTGTCATAAAACTGCACCAATATTGCCAGTATACTTTCTTGAGCATTGCTAGTACTTTCATCCAAATTTAGAGAAAATGGAGTCTCCTTAAAAGTTTTAATGATATTTTCCTTAATAGTTTTTGCGAGCCCATATTTCATCTTATAACATGCAGTAGTCCTGGACATTTCCAACGAGTTTAGTGCCGTCTGATCGCGGCTCAATAGTTTGCAAAGTTCAATTAAATTGGGAGCTACATTGAAAGAAAGATAATTCTCGGCGATAAACGAAGTTATTAATACCTCTTGGCGTGCTTTTCTTGTCACTATATCCAATGGCCGAGCATCAGTCTCCAGTAAGTCATCAGTACTTTTTGAATTAGCATAATTACTTAAAGTCATTGAATGTCTAATGCACTTTGAATATTTTATGTGCATCACAGTTTTAGAATGATTTGTGAAAGCCTTGAATCCTTCCCCACCATACTTCAGCAGTGAGTAACAAAAAACACAATATGCTTGTCCAGCAACATTTATTTTCTAGCAACATGTGCCGATGGTATCCCCATTACCATCTCTCCGTTCAATCCAATTCCACCTAAATGTATTCCGGACACCTTCTTCTAATTGTATAATATCACTATTTATATCGAGAAATTTCATAGTGAAATTCTCTTGCGTACATAAATAAAAAAATATTTCAATAAAGAAAAATTTACACGTGCATCAATAAATGAAACGAAAATTTTACACAGCGGAGAAAAAAAGTTGCGAAGAGATCACTGACATATAGCTAATGCGGCGAAAAATTCCCCTTCTCAACTTATTGATGCACGCCAGGAGAGATAAGACCTTTGAACCCAGAGTCATGTGATCGCACATCTGGTCGACCGAAGTCTCTCCCTTTTTTTTCTGCCGCGCCTACTTGCCGAAAAGAATCCAGAAGAGAATGTCCGAGAACCGGGGGAATGAGTCATAACTCGCAATAAGGAAAGAACAAAAAAGAAGTTTTTTCCCCCTTTTCACGAATTATCACTGCCTTTGGAGAAAGAAAGGAAAAGTTTTCACCACACACACTGACCTTGCGTTTTCTGCTTTCAAAGCAAACAAAATTACCCAGATCAAAATAAATAATTCATTATTATTTCTACTTCCTTTTGAACGACGATCCCCGGAATTTCCGGGTATCGAAGTTTAAAATCCCCGGAATTCCGGGGTTTCCCCGGAGCACAAACACCCCTGTAATACTTTAGATATTAAATTGGATTTTTACACACACACACACATTAAACTCAACTTTTCTAGCTGACAAAGTTTTGGAGCTCGACTGATTTAGAGATGGGAGAAGAAAAAAATCGTTTAAAAAAAATATCGGCGCATTCGAAATCTGATAGTCTCGAGATTTTTTCAAACCTGTTGAAACAGGTGAATAAATTAAGATAATCAAGTTATAATTTTAGTTCGCAATAAATCGGCAAACGTGACAATCTTTTGGATTATTTTCTAGAAAGCAATAAATCGTCTACGCATTTGAAGCTTCAAAAACCTAAAACCAAAACAATATCATATGCTCGCATGATAAAAAGAAAGAAAGAAATTACATCTTGAACAAATTTTCTTTCAGTTTAAACTATAAATCTTATATTACACAGGATATATTTATGTATGAAAATATTCAGAAAATTCAGGCCAGTAAACTTACAAATTATCTTTACAGACAGACAATGAAATGGTGTTTAATAAAAAAAGACAGTACGAAATATTATATAAAAAACAATTTATTGTCGATTTTTCAAATTTTAATACAGGTAAGGAATATCAAGATTTAAAATATCACAGTTAAAAAATTTCAAGATTAAAATAATACATATTATTTATATAAAAGCTTAATGTAAACTGCATATTAATAAACAATTTTTCACTAAGTAATTAATTTCTTTAGTCTGAATGTTTCAAAAAGAATAGAAAAATATAGTTTCTTAATATTAGTTGCAAAAAAAATTCAATATAAATTTCATTTCAAGCAGGGGATAGATACTTTTATTGCCCTCCCTCGATAACAAAAAAGTGGATATATAATTAACAACAAATATGTATTTGAAAAAACCGTCTTTAATTTTTAAAAATAGATTTTATTATATTTCTGTACAGAGTAAAATAATTTTTAATGCTCAACACTGATATGTCGTAATATTAAAAATTCTTCATACATCCTTACTATTTTCAGAGCTACGTGTCATTAGGTCTTGAAAAATCATGCTTTCATTTAAAATCAAAGATTTTTTTAAAAACTCTAACATGTCATTTCTATTATTTCATTCTTTAGTATACTGAGAATTTAAATTTAACTGTCAACATCGTTCTTAACTATATAACACAGATGATTAACAATTACAAGGTCGATTCATGAAATATGAATGATGACTTGCATACAGTTATAAGTTGCCTTCAATTTTTGATGTATTCAGTAATACAACACTACTGATTTGACAGAAGAGAAGAAAAATACGCGTTTCTCTTAATAAGAGCATACCGCTTTTTCTGGTCTAAATAATGTTCCAGAGAATCGTCGTTTATTTCTCTAATTTCTTCTTCATCGTCATCATTTTCAGCTGATTGAACTTCGGTCGACAATTGTTTTTGAAGTGTATGCACTCGTTTTTCCTGGCGAATAAATTCACCAAACATGTTACTTCTTTTTTCTTCTTCCTTTCGCACCAATTTCTTGATGCTCTTTGTTTTCCAACCAGCTGCTTCTTTTTCTTTCGTAAGCTCATTTTTCCATTTTGTAAGATCATTGGCACTCAAATAGCCTTGTTTCGGATTGTACTTCTCTACATTAGTTTGTAAAATGCTCTGCATATTCTCCTTGTGTTTTGCATCTGTTTCTGACGAAGCCCTCACCCACACACTAACAAATACGTTAAAAGCAGCATTGCTTCTGAAGTGCTTGTCAAGGCCAAAATGTTTCCGATACAAATTTCGTAAATGCCTGACTGCTTCGAAATCAAGAGTATGGCAGTCACATAATTCCACGTGAATTAAATGAAAATTGTCCAAATGCTCACATTCAAAATACAGTTTTACTAGACTTGTTACAGTGCCGTCGAGAATGAAGATCATCGCTTGCGCTTGTGATTCATCAGAGATCATCTGGAAAAAAATAATTTATGAATTGATTTTATCTAAAATTAAATTTAAAATAATGTTATATTTAATTTTACTTATAAGAAAAATAAATGCAAGAAAACGTCTAATATTTTTTTTTATTCTTTCAAATCTAATAATCTTGTGTATATAATTTTTTTTTATTTACTTGCCGTTTTTGGCATTCCGATGGTACGCAAAGAATATTTTCAATTCAATAATCATATGCTTATAATTTCATAAACATGAATCTGTCAAATTGTTAGACATTAACGATTGTTATTTTGACTTGCATCTACTCTCATATTTGTATTCTTGTTATTTACATATGCATGTAAAGATCCATTATGTACCGGGTGGCCAGAAATAAAACACCCCTACTCTGACCTCCCTGGATATCGAACTACTCAGTGTAAAGGCTTGAAAATTTGTGGACATACTATTCAAAAAATGGGGAAACGGATTTCACGAAAAAAAAATTTAGTTCCAGAAATCACCGATAGGTGGCGCTGTACCACTGGACGTATGCTGAAAAGACACAAAAACACGTTTTAAACACATTTTATTTGAAAGTACCAAGCATACATGAAACAAGGACGTTATCGATGCAGGGAATGCTGCTCAATATGGTTCCCTTCCTGAAGATGTAAAATGTGAAGTCTGTGGACAGCTTGTTCAACTGCGGATCGTAACTGGTCATCTGAGATGCTTCTCACATGCAGACTGATACTCTCTTTCAAATCTGCCAAGGTTATCAGACGCTCTCGATAAACAAGGTTTTTTAAGTGTCCCCAAAGCCAAAAATCACACGGATTAAGATCCGGTGAACGAGATGGCCAAGTTGTCGGAAACGCGCGACTGATTATTCTGTCAGTGGTGAAATGTTGGCGAAGAAACTGTTGCACAGGGAGTCCAATGTGTGGAGGTGCTCCATCTTGCATAAAAGTAATGGTGTCAAGGCATTGGCGCTGCTGCAAATGGGGTACAACAAATGTTTCGAGCATCCTTTTGTACCTGTTGGCCGTCACGGTACATGTCTCAAGGCCATTGGAAGTAACCTCTTCGAAAAAGAACGGTCCAAGGATGAATGTGGCTGTGAATCCACACCAGACTGTAACTTTCGGTGAGTGGAGTGGAATCTCTTGGAAGGTACGGGGGTTTGTCGTGTCCCATATGCGACAGTTATGGGTGTTCACTGTTCCACTGAGGTGGAAATGGGCCTCATCGCTCCACAGAATCTGCCACGGCCACGATGCATCCACTTCAACTCTAGAAAGAAATGTCAATGCAAAGGTCAGTCGCATCTCCCTGTCTGTGGCCAGCAATTGTTGATTAGGGCGGATTTTGTACGGGAAACAATGCACCATTTTTCTGAGTACGTTCCACACTGTGCTATAGGGAACACCCAAGTGTCGTGACACTGCACGTGCACTACTGCAGCCTAAAACATTATCCATTGACTGTTCAACAATACCGGTGGCAACATCTTCAACGACATCTGAACGAACCGGTTTGCGTCCTCGACCAGGCTGAACTCCAAGATGTCCAGTTTCCTCGAATCGAGCGATCATTCTCCTGAGAGCTTGTGGAAGCAATGGTCCCTTACGCAAATCCTTAAGTCGGCGAAACTCTCGAAGTGCTGCTGGAGCATTTCCTTTATTCTCGTAAAACAACTTCACAAGCAAAGCGCGTTCTGGCAGCGTGACAGCCATCACTAATAAGAATGACATTCCCCACCTTTTAACTTCTTTTATACCCAGAACATGGCTTCTAACCATGCTTTATGCAAATTTTTCTGGTTACAGTATGAAATTGCAGTTACAACGGGAGTTCTAGCTTCTTTACTATTTTTATTTTCCATAAGGGGCAGAAAAATTAAAAAGGAAGCATGGAAGCATTCCATTCCGCATAAACATTTTAATTTTTATTATTATTTGTGTCTTTTGATCATAGTTCCAGTTGTGCAGCGCCACCTATCGGTGATTTCAGGAACTAATTTTTTTTTCGTGAAATCCGTTTCCCCATATTTTGAATAGTATGTGTACAAAATTTTGAGCCTTTACACTGAGTAGTTCGATATCCATGGAGGTCAGAGTAGGGGTGTTTTATTTCTGGCCACCTTGTACATGAATCTTTCTAATTGAGACCAGCAGCATGTTATCACAACATTATTAAAAAATTTTCTCTGCAAGCTGGGAGATAAAGATGGATTCCTTTACATCTAAGTTACTGTCTGGCATAAATTGTTGATGGTAGATACAGTCAATATTAGGGCTTGAAAATCCCTTCACAGCCCCTAACTTCTAAGATATTGCAGTTATCAAAAAACTTCAAATATAAAAGTTGTTCGTCTTAATAAGGCGCTTATTGATACATTTTTTTAATCTACAACATTGAGTTGAGGACGTTAAAACAAATTGAAATTTCGACCCAATCCCACCATTTCCATCTCCTTAGAGCTAGATGGTCATTTGCAAACTCGTCCGAGATTTTTCGATTTCTAATACATACTCCAAGCCTGTTAAACAAAATTATTCTAATTAACCTGTTCATGGGGTAGCAGAGCTAAAGACTGTACACTATGTATGTATATTTATAGAGAGAGAGGTTGAATTAGTGGTCATTGCCATTCCACTATTATACTGAACGCATAAAGATTTCAATTTATTTTTATTGTAATAGATGGCACTATGGGTTCGATTAATCCAAAGTGCTAAATGACATGACCATAAGTTTTAGTAAATAACGATTCGCTTGAAAAGGGGAGAGTTCGTATCCGGTAACGATGAGTGATAAATAGCATTACACTATGACGCCATAGTTTTGCAAAGGCTTCGCCTTTTGGTACCATCTAAGTATTTTAACTTTTAACATAATTAACCCTTCCTTTCTCAATTGTGACAGAGACGGGTGCAATTCTCCCCCCCCTCCCCGCCCGAGTCGGTAAAAGTCTTATTACTTCGGAACGTAGATATTTATTATTAAAGAACATAATAAATTAAAGTCCAACTTAGAATTAAAATATTATAAACAATCGAAATATCGGAGGAATGCTTTAAATTTGTAGAATGGCAATGTTAATGACAAATAACCGATAAGATAATTGGTGAATACATTTTTCTACAATTCTCCGTGAGTCTATTAAAAATCAATGCAAAGTCAGGTCGACTGATTATCGAGCATAAGATGGAACTGTCACATGTTTAATTCACAGTTTGCTCAACATTCGGCATAATAACCGACGAGGTTAAAAATGTATTTTGCCGACTATTCTTTTGTCGGTCGACTAAGAAATAGGAGAGAGTGATGTTAAAATGAAAGGTAAACGGACATCTAATTTCACTATCGGTGAAATAACAATCAAAATGTAGTCATTTTTTTAAATTCAAACTATAATTTGCATCACATTCGGCAAAAAAGCTGACACACATACACTTACTCAATACTCTAAGTATACACTTCACTAGTTCAATGTATTAGTGCCTCAGTTTTTCATATGCTACATTTAATATTATAATTATGCAAAATAAAGAACAATTTTTCTTCTTTTTGAAAATATTAGTTTACAATAACTCTGAAGGCAAAAAATAATTAACAATAACGCATACTTAAAAGTATGAATGCGCAAATTCAATATCTTACTATGACATTTATAAGAAAAATAACATTTAATAATTACAAGTTATAGAAATTTTCGCTGTGCATTTAAAAAAATAGTTATATTTCTTTAAATTTTTACATTTTATATTGTTCTTGCGTGTGTGTTCAGAAGATATTTTAATGCCGATAGTCCTGCGAATTTTTTGGTTATTTAAAAATTCTTTTAGGTTTTTAGTTTGGTGATTACATGGCCGGATTTATCAAATAGGTAAAGTAGACTACTGTCTCAGGTTCCTTTCAAATTCAGGGGTATCCAAGATTTATTTATTACTTTTATTTATTTACTTATTTATTAGTTTTTATGGTGCAAAGACATTTCTTTTAATAGGGATATTCTACTTGAACATATTCTAAATTTTAAAAAAAATTTAATTTTTTTAAAAATGTTTTTACACATGAAAAATGGTTCAATTCAGGGCAAAAATAAAGCACAATCAACGAAAAACTTCTAAACTGAGAAATTTCAGAAGCATTTTAAATAAACATACTCAGATTTTTACTCTCAAAAAAAGGAGAGCACACCTATTAAATTTTTGCAAAATCTCACAAAAATAAAATGCACTGCTAAGTTGCATGTATTTTGACATTATGAATTTTAATCGTCTTTGCACCGATTTGACCAATTTTTGATGAAATCTGAAAATATTTTACCCATTTCTCTTGCAACACTTGTTTTAAATGGATTTTGTTTCAAATTTTGTGTTTTTCAACCACTTTTTCGAGTATGCCGCGCAATATATGGCATTATTTCATGGCAATGACGTCGGAGTACTATGTTGGTGTGTGTAACTGCTGTTTATAATAAAATATACCATATAATGACGTTGCGTGCATTCTGTTTGAAGTCGTTGAACTTCTGAAAAATGGAATTTCAATCCATCGAAACCCAAATTAACACTTTTCTTAAGATTATTGCAACCATAAGGTTCATCCAACATGCAGCAGAAATTTATTAAATCTTAGGCAAAAGTTTAAGTGCTGAAATTGCGCGAAATAACATTAGACAAGCTGGATATAAAAGTCACATTAATAGATCTAAACTGTTCGTCAGCTTGCAAATTCAGATAAAGCAGTTGAAGTTCGCGAAAAACTCATACTTGAAGACCATTAACTTTTGAAAGAAAGTTATATTTAGTAATGAATAAAAACTTACTATTTTTGCCAGTGATAGCCATCGTACTGTATGGAGAAACCCAAATACTGCTTTGAATCAAAAAAATGTTCGTCCTACATGGAGGTGACTCATGTAGGACGAACGTCATGATTTGAGGTTGCATGGCTTCACCCAGGTGAGGAAGTTTAATTCTTATAGATGACATTATAAACCATATGGCCTTAGATATAGTTCGCAGCAATCTAAAGGAAATTGCTAAAAAATTTGGGCTTAGATGGAAATTCTATTTTTCAGCAATACGACTAACTCAAGCGGTATGAACATAACGTCAAATATAGTGGCTTTTTGATTAAAAACAGCAGTTACACACGCCAACTTAGTACTTCGACATCATTGCCATCGAATATTACCATACATTATGGGCCATACTCGAAAAAGTGGCTCAAAAACACAGAATTAGAAAAAAAATCCATTTAAAACAAGTGTTGTAAGAAAAATGGGGTAAAATATTTTCAGATTTCACCAAAAATTAGTCAAATCAGTACAAATTGTTTAAAAGTCATTATAAAAGCAAAAAGTTATGCAACTTAGCAGTGACACTTTATTTGAATGCGAGATACTGCAAAAATTTCATTGGTATACTCTCAATTTTACAAGGTAAAAATCTGAGTATGTTTAATTCAAATGCTTCTGAAATTTTTCAGTTTAGAAGTTTATCATTGATTGTGCGTTAGTTTTGCTCTAAATTAAACCATTTTTCATGTGTAATAATAAAAACATGTTTGCATTTCTCGGCAATGTACTATTTATATTGGAAGTCAGATTTATCAAGTAAAAGTAAGGTGTAGTCTCAATTTTTTTGTGCCACTGTATATAAAATTACCTGCATTTTTATATATATATATATGTAGTATCTATCTAGGCTTGAAATTTATTAAAATCCTCCTTCTGAACGACCACAAAAAGAATGAAAAAAGCCGAACTAATTAAACTTTTAATTGCTTTCAATCGAAAATCCCCTTAAATGTTTTGCGTCAAGATTTAACTTTGATACATTTTACTTCTGTGTATTCTCTAATTCTTGAAAATTCTGTACTGAGGATTTTGAAAAAGTCAGTGCATACCTAGATTATCACATGTTTAAAATGCCTTTAAAATCATAATTGGGGGAAAAAAGTAAATCTTAAAAATTGCATTATTACTGTACTCTTACGTGCAAAAAAACATTTTAACAAGTCTAATAAATTACTTCTGAAGTACTGCATGTTTTTTTTTTATATAATTTCAATAGAAGATGATAGAAAAAAATCAACATTACTTTTTTTCTAGTTTATAAATTATTTTTTTACGTAATGTATGAGTTTGGGGGGCATAAATAATCCTATATATGTACTAACCTTATTATATTTACTTAAGAATTTAAACATTAATAAGAAATCAAAACTTAAATATTTTATGTTTAGACAAGCATACCTTCTTTCAAATATAAGTTACATGTACAAGTAATCTACAAAATTCATACCACTACATGCATTCTACAATAATTAAAACTTGACTAAGCAATTAGTAATTTACGATACAATAGTTAAAATAATAAAAACAGTACTACAATACAAAAACATTTTGTTATAATATTTTAACTGTCTACTATTGTATTTACTATTTGTTTTAGTTTTTAAAACTAATAAAATATATTTCCTCATCATATAACTATAAAAGTTATTTACACTTGAGAAAAATAATCTCTAATTACATTTTTCATTGGTTGACAAAATAATGCAGTTATCTAGATTAAAGCTTATTATTTCTTTATATATATATATATGAGCTTGTTTAAAGATTCCAGGTGGATCTTTAATTGATATCCTAAGCATCTTCATAGAAAGGAATTAAATATCGAAATTTAAATATCATTACGAGCATGCAACAGATCATAATCAAATTAAAGTAACCTGTAATTAAAGTTAAAAAGGGGTTTATAACAAAAAATTATGTTTTACAATCTAAGTATAGAATTTGATTATGATTAGAATAATATAATATTAAAAATATTATATAATAAATCTCAATAAAATTAACAATAAAGAAACTGTAAATGCATATGTTTTTCATTACAGCACAGACTGTTGAATCTAGAGCTAATAAATATTAATTCAGATATAGTTTGAAAGATAAAAATTTGACAGAATTAATATTTTACCAAATTTTAAATTAAAAGTAAGGAAAATTATCCACGATTGCTAAAATTTAATAGTACCAAAAATATCTCACATTATTTTAAATTTTAACAAAATTATTTCTTTAATGATACCAACTTATAAGCTGCGGTCTTTTTATTGTCAATTTCATTCATTTAAAAAATACTTTAAAACTGACTTTGCAATACATTTCACTGCTTTTAAAGAAATTTAAATTATTTCCATTGCAACAATAAATAACTTATCTTTTCTTTCACTGTTGTTAATGAAGATATGTAGATAAGTTTATTATCCCATGACATTTTAGTTGCATATATGATTAAGGTTTTTCACCAAGTAATGATGAAAAATTTTTAAAGTATATAATTTTTTTTCTGAGTTTGAATAATAAAAATATTGTTCACTGAAATTTAATCACATTTCAAGTTAAAAGTCTCACTTGCAAAAGTGTGCATTACAAACTTATCAAAATTTTTGTAAAATAACACGTTTCCAGATATATGTGTGGCAATATCTTAAGCCAGATAACATCAATGGGAATGAGCAATTGCCTGTGGTCCTGTCCTGTGATCCTGTCCTTTTGTCCTGTGGTTATGATACTAGGCTTCAGATCCAAAGGTCCCAGGTTCTATTCCGAGCACATCTCACCTTCCACATATGACATATCCATAGAAATTTATTTGAAATCAACCATTATACTCACCAAACCAGTTAGTTACTAAAGACAACTAGTAAACAATATAAATCAGGTTTAATATTGCAAATTTTATATCGACTAAAAGAAAGTCAAACTATCTAAAAATGCAATAAAAGTTAATAATCAGCAATTTGTAACAAAATTTAGAATGAAATTACAATAAATTTCAGATTTTGGGTTAAAGGATAATACATTAATAAATTGCATCTGTGAATAAATATAATTAATCTTTATTCCTATACTTAAATTTCATAATATAGGACACAAGAGTATAATTCTGCTGTTTAATTCGTGATCTCTCATTTTCATGATTTATTTTTAGTAATGCATAAAAAACAATAAAAATAAAGTTTGAAATTTAAAATAAAAATTATTTAAACAACCAACACAATATTTCCAATTCATACAAAAATACTGATTATAAAATATAAGTAAAATTGAAGAGCAATTTGTCCTGCTGTTAAATATGCAACAATTGCAGAAAAAGATTTATTTCTTTCCGATTTTTTCACCAACATTTTTGCAACAAAATATAAATTCATATTCTGTGACTTATGATATAAAAAATCCTTTTTTTCCAGGACTTCTAACTCCAAATTAAAAATTACAGCAGTGAGAACTTGCCATTTTATTTGAATACAATGTCTACATGTAATTGATTATAAAAAGAAGTAAAACTGTAACATACCTTGAAGAAAAAACTAAATATTGTACCTAATTTCATTTCTTAGTTTGATAATACAGCTGTCAATTATTTTTAACAAGAAAGGGAAATAAAAATAAATTAAAAACTCATAAAAGTTAATTTACAGCAAAAAGTTAAACAGCATTTATCATATTAAAAATGTTTAAAAAAATAATATAAATTAATGAGCTTATATTAAACACTACCTTTTTTCCAAAAGCGATCAATTTTTTATCAATTCACATTAAAATCATAAAAAATTGAGTGTTTGCATATTATTAATAATTAAACCTCAAAAGAAAAATATATTTACATATAAAAATAACGTGAAAATTTTAATACATTTCACTCTCAATCAAAATTACTTTTTACCTCACTAAAAAAGTAAAAAATTAAATCCATCATCACTGAAATTTCTCTATCTCTTTCGTTGAAAATTAAAAAAGGAGGAAATTTAATGTTAAAATATGTTATATGTTCCCCTTTTTAATTTTTTTTAATTGAAAGCAATTTTTAAAAGCGCTAAACACTTATTTTATATTGTTTGCGAAAAGAATAACTAGAGTGCTAAAAAAGATTATAAATCCTAAGGTAATTAAATCTATTAAAATGTTTTAAAATTCTAAGCTTATATAAATTTGATACAATTAAAAGTAAAATGGTTCACAAAAAAGAAAATTTATAATTAAGATACCCGATAATTAAAATATAAAATGGATGTTTTTATAAAATTTGACAATACCTACCTTTACAATTTTCATCTTATTAGCCAATTTTGTGAAGTATCTTACTAAAGTTATAATATCAGCTTCTCGAATGGCTGTTAGCATTTCTGGTGTCCGTCTTTCTATATCTGCAATACTACTTTGAACAAAATTTATCTTCCATGTGGCTTTTTGAAATTCTTCAAGACAACGTAAGAGTGTGAAGCCTGTATTCTTCCAGTCTGCACAATAATCTATAATTGTAACTCGAAAATCCAATTCAATGCCAATTTTCAGAGCAATAGATTTTAGAACTGTAATTACAGCCACTATATCCGAAACAGAATGGCCCCCAAATGAACATATTTTTACTTGTTTTTGCATAATAAATCTTTTCACAATATTTGGATTTTGTTTATAGCTATTCCGAAAATGAAATGCAATAGCACTTGAATATAATGTAGCATTTCGGAACAGATAAATAAATCTATAATACAACGTGCATTTCAGTAGTTTTATTATAGCATCATCTTGGTCTTCAATACCTAATTTCACATTGCAAAACAAGTCGTAATATTTATTGAATATTTTCATATAGCGAAATAAATAAGAAACATTTGCTTTGTTGTCAATGTTAAGCAGTCGTTTCAGAGCATTATAATAAAATGTACAGAAATCTATATCATTATTAACGACACATTCGTCATTTGAAGGGTCATTGATTTCTTCCATTCCTACTACCGGTGCAGTAATTTTTTTAATTTGAATGCAATGAAGAAAACCAAAATGTAACTCACTTGCATAAATATATTAATAACATTCTTACATTTGTTTGTAATGAATGAAAAAGGGGCACAGTCTATATCGATGCAATACGAGTATTCAAGGAAAAATACACAATAAGAAACACTAGTAAGATTCCATGCGACTAAAAGGGGATTCCCCGGCTTAATCTTCCGTTTCCCCTCTCTTCTGTTGCAGAATCACGGATTAAAAATCAGGGAATATCATTGGCTATCTGCTTTAATGATGCCATGCACGCTTTCGCATAACAAACAGAAGCCGTGTTGATGCTATAGTGAGCAGCAAATCGAAACAAATCTTAACACATGATCAGGAGGTGGGGGGAGGGGGAGGGAGATTAAAAAATGAGGGAAACATGCAATTACTCAAAAACCTCGTACCTCTTGACGGCCCCATGATCTCCAGTTGTCATTCTTATCATATTTTCAGAAAAGTTCAATTTACTTTGATTTGTAATTAAAAGCTATGAAATAAAAGTAATCGTTGAATTCATATAGGAACATTATGTTAACAATGATCTAACTAACTGAATGCTTTTTATGGGTTTTTTTTAACTATTGAATTGCTTTATAAATTTTAGAAAATATGTTGTTTTATTATTTATAAACTATTTGATTCTATTAAAAATCATGCCTTTTTTTAAAACTTGGTAATTTTTTGAATCTTTTTTTAAAAAAATACTAAAATTAATTTTATTTGAAGTGACCAGAAATAAATATTTTGTGATTTTAGTTCTTTAAAATTTACTACTTAAGATTGCTTGTATAGAAATTAAATCAAAACTAATAAAAATATCTGCCATTGCAGACGCCAAAAAGGATCCTGGGACTTGCATTCCCAAAATTCTTTTGGAGAACTTAGTCCGGCCCACAAAGCGGTCCAGCCTTTTATGTCATCATCGAATAAGTTCGAATCATTGTCATGTGTAGTGCACATTATGAGATTTTTCTTATTATTTATCTTTTCCATTTAATTCCGCATTTCATTGAATTTCTAATTCAATCACCAATCATTGTTAATCATCAATCAATCATTGTTTATTTTTTGTTAATGCTTTTATAACAAATTTGAGATATTATGCACGCTTGTACTCATTTATTACTAACTTCTTTTTAGGTTAGCCATTTTACTGAAATTCCTAGTTCCAAAAAATTTTAATTAAATATTTTGTCACTCTGTGATTTCATTTATTGAAAATTTCAATGTTGGAAGATTTTACTTTTTATTTCTTTCACTTTTAATGAATATGGTTAGTTTCAATGAAAAAGTTATGATAGAAAAAATATTAGGATGGAAAGTAATAAAATAGTCCAGCATTACAATTTTGTGATTATTGAAAAAGGTCTAATTTAAAGTAATATGTCCTTTTTTTAATAAAAATGTCACTGATGCATCATAAAATGCAGTATGTTTTACAAAAAATGAAATTTTCAATATAAGAAAAGGGTTTTGAGTTAACCTTTCGTTAATATTTACTTCTGCAGTTTAAACTTATTTCAAACATTGGGGCCGCGGTAGCCTGGTGGTAAGGTCTCGGCTTCGGAACCGGAGGGTTGCAGGTTCGAGACCCGATTCCACCGTCGTGTGAGGGGGGTCTCTTGCACGTTAGATCTGTCAGGCCAAGCGCCCTCCCGCTGGTGAGGCGTGGTGTGGAGAGGGGGGGGTGCCAGTGCAGATGTCGTCCTCGCCATCTGATCGTGGTTCAAAATTACGAGGTCCGTCCCCAAGTAGAACTCTTATTCCTTTCAAACGGGACGTTAATATAACTAAACTAAACAAAACTATTTCAAACATTACACAGACTTCGGAAGTATCATACTTTAGCTTTCGAAATATTTCTTAATTTAAGATTTACCGTCGAAATTTAACATTAACTTTTAAAAATGCTTCTAAATATACATGAACTTTGCATTTTGTTAAAATTCAAAAAATTATCTGTTTATCTCCATATTTCTCCATCTATATAAGCAACTCTTTCTATGTGTATATAATGATATCTCTAAATCTAAATTAAATCCTAATTAATTTTCTAATTTTTTTCTTAAATTAGCCAATGTTAACTTCAACCTAAATTGTTCTCATGTTTCCTGGTACATTTCTGTCTTCTTTTTTTAAATTTAATTAGTGCTACAAGAGTTCTAAAATTGCTGAAATTAATAAATTTCCACACTCCGAATGAAAGGATAAAAATCTAATCTAAACAAATTCTTTAAAGAGATCCCTATAATCCCCTTACCAAAATAGACAATACAAAAAAAAATCCCCAATCAGAATCTCATAGTATGTAATCATTGGGAAATATATTTCTCTCGCTCTTGTGATGCAGATTGACGCACCTCCTCACTTTCTGATTGTATATAAATTATGCCTTCCAGGATTTAATTAAATCGAAAATTGAGTAAATTTTTATCAGAAGATCTGACCTCAGGAACGCATGCGCATTTTTCTTTGTTAATAATACATTTTTATTTGTTAGAAATCATAGTGCTATTGCCTAACTCACGCAGCGTTTTTTTAAAAAATAAACCAAACAAATTAAAATTTGGTTCGTTTAATCGATAAAGATTGTTAGTTCAGAAATAAGTTCAACTAATTATATAGAGGGCCGCGGTAGCCTGGAGGTAAGGTCCCGGCTTCGGAACCGGAGGGTTTCAGGTTCGAGACTCGATTCCACCGAAGAACCGTTGTGTGAGGTGGTTTTTTGCAGGTTAAATCTGTCAGGCCAAACGTCCTCCCGCTGGTGTGAAGAGGGGGAGTACCAGTTCAGGTGTCGTCCTCGTCATCTGACCAAGGTTCAAAATTACGAGGTTCGTCCCAAAATAGCCCTCGTATCGCTATAAAACGGGACTTTAAAATAACTAAACTAATTATATGTATGTTTGTAATGACATTTTAACATTTAATTTAAATCCAAATTAATCTCTAAATTTTATCTTAATTTAGCCCTCAGCAAAACCATTCTAAAATATTCTTTTATTTCTTGATCCGATTCCACGTTATCTAATTAATTCAATAAATGCTTTTTAAAGTTATTTAGTCAGCGATTCTCATAATGAGAATGATTTATAAAAGTTGTTGACCTAAACAAATAGTTTTACAAAAGGTTCGAATTCTTTTTTTTAATTATTTATTCATTTATTTGCATTACAAAAGATTTAAAATGCGTCTTTTAACGAGAACATGCTAGTTAAGTGGCTAAGAGTTTTTACAATTTGAAAATAGGCCCCTTCATTGGCTAAAATGAAGAAAAAAAATCTTCTAGTTTAGAGGTTTATAAAATGATTTGCTTAACATTTTCGGCTTAGAAATATATATTGTTTCTGAACTAAAAATTAAGTTGTACTTTTATCCATTCTTTAAATATTGGTGTCCGATTTATTAAAAAGAAATGATTTTTATTACATTGTGGAGCACTAAAATAACTATAAAATATTTCTAAATAAACAAATAAATAATTTATTCTTTACTGGAGGAAAACTTATTATATCGAATTTGAACAAAAAATATGTATTAGATTTTAATTTATGAAGTTTTTCGTCAGACAATTCTATCAAAGATTAGGATTTCAGAAAGTATCATTTGAAGAAATAGTATAGTATTAAAATGCAAATAAATGTAAAATAAAAATGAGTGGAACTTCCTAAAATATAGACTCCTCAGAAACAAAATTCTAACAGTTTTAAGAAAAAAACCTGTTTAAACATTAAGAATATGATTTTTTTAAATCACAATTTCGCAAGAGGAGAAAATAGATTTTTTTTACGTAGTCACCTCCCTATTTTCATGATGCAATTTATTTGGATACAGAATACAAATTATTACAAGAAAGTGAAGCAAAATAAGCATTTTTCTTAATTAATTGCTGCCTTTTCTGGATTAAATAATTATCCAACGACTCATCATTTTTATCAATATATATACTCCCTTGTCATTTTCAAATAAATGAACTTGGGACAATAAATGATTCAGAATTAAAAAAAATTTTAATATAATAAAATTAATAATTTATATTTCTTAAAATTATAAATTACTTTCAAGGGACCTTTTATTAATTCTAGAATATAAATTATTTCTGGAAATTGAAGCAAAATAAGAATTTTCTTAATTAATGAGTGGCGCCTTTTCTGGACCAAATAATCATCCGACGACTCATCATTTTTATCTCTAAATTCTTCCCCATCATTTTCTAACAAATGAATTTGGTTCGATAGATGATTTAGAATTAGAGATTTGATTCATATAATAAAATTAATAACTAGTATCGCTTAAATTAATAAATTATTTTCATGAAACTATTCATCAAAATATAGAATGCAATTTATTCAGTTACAGAATACAAGTTATTTCCAGAAAGTGAAGCAAAATAAGCATTTTTCTTTATTAACGAATATTGCCTTTTCTGGATCAAATAATCATCCAACGACTTTTCATTTATATCATTAAATTCTTCCCCATCATTTTCTAACAAATGGATTAGGTTCGATAGATGATTTAGAATTAGAGATTTGATTAATATAATAAAATTAATAACTAGTATCGCTTAAATTAATAAATTATTTTCATGAAACTATTCATCAAAAAATAGAATGCAATTTATTCAGTTACAGAATACAAGTTATTTCCAGAAAGTGAAGCAAAATAAGCATTTTTCTTTATTAACGAATATTGCCTTTTCTGTATCAAATAATCATCCAGCGACTTTTCATTTATATCATTAAATTCTTCCCCATCATTTTCTAGTAAATGAACTTGGGTCAGCAACTGATTTTGAAGAGAATCCACTCCTTTTTTCTCATGAATAAATTTCCCAAATATATTGCTTCTTCTTTCTTTTTCCTTCTGCACATACTCCTTGATCCTTTTTCCGCTCCAACCAGCTGATTGCTTCTTTTTTGTAAACAACTTTTCCCACTTAGTAAAAGCAGGATTGCTCAAAAAGGCCTGCTTTGGGTCGAATTTTTCAGCATTCGTCTGAAACACACATTCAAGATTGTCCTTAAGTTTAGAGTCTGTTTTTGATGAAGCCTTCAGCCATACACTAACAAACAGATTAAAATAAACATTGCTTCTAAAAAGTTTCTCGTTTCCAAAGTGCTTCTGGTACAAAGTTCGTAATTGCTTCACTGCTTCAAGTTCAAGAGTATGGCAATCATACAGTTCCACATCGATTAAATGAAGTCCACCCATATCACAAATGCTTAAGAAAAGTTCTATGAGTCTCGTTACAGGATGATCAAGGACAAAGAATATCGCTTCAGATTTTAACTCGTCACAGATCATCTGAAAAAAAATCATCAGTGGTTAAAATAATATTTAGCAGTACTTTATTCATAAATAACTTCATTGTACAAAAATAGGTTTCAATGTGTATCTAAGTAATCTGAATAGCGATTGGCATTTTTCACTAGGTCATTGTAAAACATTAATTGGGCAACATTAATGTGGCAAACATTAATTAAAGAAGGTGTCCTTCTAGCAAAATACCTAGAAACAGCAGTATATTACAAAGAAAAATAAATAAATAATGGAAATCCCATGTTAAATGTCAGTAATTAAAATAATGCGACCTTTAAAGTGTGGCGATAGTATTTTCTGGAATTGTGCCAACGTGGAGGTTGAATTCCGCCAAGGATCGAACGCGTGATCTTAAGATTTGCAGCCGCATAGCATGTTTCCTATACAAAAGTGATCACCAATGCTTAGTGGCTGTTACTGGTTTATTAAGTTATCACCACAATACTCCCCTACCAGGGGTCTGCGAAGAGACGAACTATTTTATAGTACCAAGCGTTATGGCGGGTGAAGAGATTATTTCGGTCGCGCCAAGCGTTATGGCGAGTGAAGAGAGAATTGCTGCTGCGTCAAGTGAGTTTGGCGACTTTATTTTAGGTGCGTTTGCTGCGTCAAGTGAGGCTCACAAAATTGCTTTGGTTGCGTTTGTTGAGGGTAGATGCAAATATAACTCCATGATAGCTTTTTTTTTTTTTTTGAAGATTCATTGTCTGAGGTCACCAATTTGGCAATTGTATTGACGGAATTAAGCCAATGTGGAGGAATTCCACCAAGGATCAAACTCGCGACCTTACGATTTGCAGCTGAGTAACACATCCCCTATACAAAAGTGATGCCCGATGTTTAGTGGCTGTTACTAGCTTATTAAGTTATCACCACAAAGGAATATTTTAATTCATGGATTGGAAAAGTTTATAAATATGAATGAGATGGTCATTTTATATTCTGTATATGATGCTGTGCATTTAAACTGCAATAATTTTTGGGATAAACAGCTGACTTTCAAGTTCTCCCACTGGGTATGTGGTATGGATTTTGAGATGGTAGTTTAGAATCTGTTTGTTGCTAACTGGAATCATTTATTTTCTCATGGCACATAATTTCATTACACGGTAACAAAATTACTATAAATCTAGTAAATGTACAAAAGAAATGTGTGAATCAATGAATAATTTAAAATATGCGATAATGGCATAGGTTAAAAGATCAATTGTATAATCGATATACATCATATCAATGAATCATCAATATTCATAGGTATGGCTTTCGTTATCTAGTTTACCCTTAACTGATGCGCCTATGAAAATTTAATCCAAAGGTTTGTCATTGTGATAAGTTTTTATTTGATACCGTAATCCTTCGACTAAAAACATTAATTTAATTTAAAGGTATCCGACTACTTTGAAATTTTTTTTTAAATTGAATTTTTAAAAAACTATTTAAAACTACGATTTTTCCATGTATCGTCAATTATGATACACAATATTATAAATATAACAAAATTATTTAAAAATATAATATATTTTGAGAAATAGAAAAATTTGCTGTAAATTTTAATAAAATTTAATCAAAACAGTTCACATTCTACACAAAATTGTAATACAGCAATCCTATTTTTCTTTGCACACAAGTTATAGAATACAATATGGAATGAGCCAAATCTCAGAAAAATCTTGTGATTCAAAGATGTTATGGGTAAAAATATACATTTTTTCCATAAATTCAAAATTTAATTTTTCTAAAAACACTAATAAAGGAAAAAGTATTTCACCAACAATAATACTTTTGGTTCATTCCATTGCCTTATTGTTTAAAACAAGCGCTGAAATTTTTATGCAAATGCCTCTATCAGTTTTTGAGATGTCATGTTAACGGTGGAGAATTTTTATGAAAATTAAAATTTTGAGAAAATTGAAGTTAAAGCCAAATTTTAGCTGAAAAAATATGTGATCCTGGATGATAGGTCAGGTCTTTCTTTTTCTAGTAAAGGTAAATTGTTTTGAAAAGAGGAAAGCCTGAATTAAAAGAAATAACAAATTTAAAATATCCCCAAAGTGCTCAATAAGCAGTGTTTATAACGTAGTAACGTATTCCTTATAATAATGTTTGCTTTCACTTCTTGAAAAGAAAGTGGGCGGTGTTTTAATTTTTTAATTATTTTTTTATATAATTTTGCTATAAAGCAGCAATATATTAGGTTGGGGAATTAGTTCATAGCGTTTTCATATATTTTCTTTGTTTTACTAAGATTTTTTTGCTGTTTGACAAAGTGTATGGTATTCGTTCGATAGAGTTCTTTCTGCTCCACAAATTTGTGCTAATCGTCTTTCTGAGTAATTTAATTTTTTATTACTTTTAAGGTTTAGAAATTGAATTATCCAGAAGTTAAAAATTGACATTTTCGGCATCTGCTGTTCTTTGTTTTTCATCGAGACCAAAAAGCTGCTGAAGCAGAGCAGGGACATATGCAACGTATTCGGAGAAGATGTCACGGGCGTAAATGGTTTGCCAAGTTCAAAAGTGGAGATTTTAAAGTCGACGACTTGCCCCTCGCAATGGGAGGGCATGCTGTACTTGGAAATGCTCGAAAGGAATATCATGGTCATAATAGCCCAGTTACACCGCTTGAAAGAGGCTATGTCACTGAAAAGACCTCATCTACAAAGTCAAACCCTACTCCTTCACGACAACGCCAGGCCCCATGCTGTACCAGTCGTCAAAGTTGCACTACAAGAGCTCGAATGGAGGGTCCTTCAGCATCCCTGTATTCTCTTGATCTTCCACCATCGGATCACCATCTTTTCAGCTCTATGTCGAACCATATGATGGGTGTTACCTTCGACAGTGAAGATAACTTTAAAAACTGGCTCAACAACTTCTTCAATACCAGACCAGACGATTTTTGACGGAACAGCATCGACCAATCGGTCGAGAGGTAGGAAGAGGTCACAAACTGCAACGGCGAATACATAATCGATTAATTGATTGCTATTGCTAATGATTTTCTTTAAATAAAAGTCTGTGATAAAAACGCTACGAATTTATTCCCCAGCCTAATATATATAAATGTGAGAGATTGGAATCAAGGGAATATGCTTTTACCGGAGAACATCATCACTCGCATAGTCATATCCGTATTTCTCATTTACAGCAGCAAATGTCGACATTTAGTGTACACTAATGGTGAAAATTGAATATAGTCGAAATTTGCATTGTCTCATTTTTGAGGTGCGATAAAACGTCACAAGTATGATGTAACATTTCCGTTTTTCTTGTTGAGAGAATAGATCAATCATGGTGAAAACAGGAATTCGTCCCTCTGTAGGGGAGTTTTCATTGAGAGACTAATCGGAGCATTTAAATGCCATAGTACGGTAAATTTAAAAGGTATGGTGATTTTTTAAGGGGTTGAGGGGGTCATGTAGCTTTAGATTTTGCGGTCAAAAGAAAGTACATTCAATACTAATGTAATACTTAATAATGATAGAAATTGTAGTTGAATAAATGTGAAGCCTTCAGACTTTATTTTCAAGTTTAACCAACAAAGAAATCGGTATTTAGATCGTACTATGTGCTATAACACCACCATTAAGACTGAAGGAGAAATAATTTATCCTGAAAAACCAGAATAGTTTGCTACATTTTCAAATCAAACATTCTTTTTAAGGTGTCCAATACCCAAAAAATATCAGTTATTTGTAAACAAAATGTATTAAAATGTCTTTGGTTAAATAAACGGTTTCAAAAACATTCCTGATTTTTTTATTAACTTTTGAATTAGATACCCCTCAAATTTGTTTTTATAAGATAACAAAATTTTAACGACAAATATCTCAGTTTTTGAATATCTTTGCTATTTCATTTCGTCCTCCACCAAAGCATATTTGTGCTTATCGACATACACCGGTCTGTCAGAATGTGCAAGATTGTAATCAAATATTCGATCTTTCATCAACGCATTTGGAATGCGTTGATTTTCACTGGTGAAAGTCGGTATTCTCAAATTTCTTTCACAGTAAGTAGCATGTATATATTGCCTGCATGTTTTTTTAATGAAAATCTTACAAGCAACACATTAAATTGATCATCAGAGGATGAAATCAATGCGGATTTTTAAAATAACATTTTCTGCCCACTGTATTGCCCAATAAAAGGAAATTACAATATCTTCATTCTCAACACCTTCATTTTAATTATTATGAAAGACCATTATGTTGTTTTCGCTCGAGGTTTTTGAAGCGATTTGAAGGCAAAAAATTGTTGAAACTTCAAAATGTGAAGGCAACAAATTAGCTATGACTCACTTTTTATTATTATTTTGGAGCCGTCTTTCACAGTATAGTTTTTGAAATATCTACCATCTGCGAACGAAGTTTTATTTTGGAATCAGCTTTCAATGTATAGCTTTTGAATCATCTATTGTCGGCTGTTGTAGTTTTTCTCTTGGATATCACAGTGTTATTGCATAACTCACGTCAACATTTTTTCAAAATTAACCAAATTAGTTAAAATGTTTGTTTTATCGATAATGGTTGTTGGTTCCGGGATAATTTCAAGTAATTAAAATTGGGTTATTAGAAAATAATGTAGATGGTTGTCACATTTGGCAATTTACATGATAACTTGATTTACAAATTATACATTATGTGAATTTCTACAAATTGTCTTAATTAATTTAAGTCATTGACCAGTTTAAACTGGTTTGAAATAATCAAGAGGCTATTAGATTACGCATGCGCCGATATCTAGAAAAAGAGAGAGAGGAGGGAGGGAGGAAGGAAGGGATAGAAACCTGTAAAGAAGTAAGAAGTCACGTGATTGTTTCAAACGAATTTAAACTGGTTAATGACAATAAGTAAGACAAAATAATGACTTAAAAAATAATAATGTTCTCACATGATAACTTGAAATATGCAATCGTAGATTTTATTTTTATTAATTTTTTTCTCTTTCGTTTGGGTAATATTTTTCCTCTCCGTTTATCTCTATGTATTTAAGCATATGTAAACACTTACATTCGCTATCTCATGTGAGCCAAATTGTATTAACAGTAATATCTGAACGAATGGTTAATCAAGATAATACTAAAAGGTTTTAGTGTCATAAATATAGCTTTAAAGTCATCTAATGATGTGAGGTTCTTTTCTACATTTTCACTGAAATCTTACTTTTCAATATTTTCAGTGGTTTATAGAGACGGGCAGGGATGGGGAAACTACGGCCCGCGGGCCAACTCCGGCCCGCCGGAAGGTTCTATCCGGCCCGCGGATAGACTTTTAATTTGCCGGTCAGAGGTAAATTAAAAGAAATATTCATATATTATATATCCATCTCCTTTTCTACTTTGTTTGAATATTATATTTTTTCTTCCTTTTTTTCAAAGAGCTGGTAATCTGTTTACATTCTCTATTTTTGCTCTGCAAAACATAAAACGAAGGAAATAGCAAACGCAGGCAGTTTTCAATCTTTAAAGTGTTAAAAGCGGAAGTTATTTGTTAGTTATAGCTGTAGATTGGCGCCAATAAGCGTTATCTTTTTCTTGTGGAGCAGACATATGGGAATTCAATATATTCAAGCAGAATTGGATAATTTTACCATGCAATTCAACGTAAATTGTGAAGCAGTGTGGTTAGATTTGCAGCTTGAATTAATTGAGCTGCAATCTAACAATCATCTCAAGCAATTGTTTCTAAATATGCCAAAGTTAGAGTTTTACAAATCATTATCGAAAGTAAGTTTCTCAAATTTAATATCTCATGCCCAGAAAATCAGTGCTATGTTTGCTTCATCTTATATATGTGAACAAATGTTTTCAACTATGAACCTTAGAAAGAATTATTTCAGAAGTAGACTGACAGATGAGCATTTAGCCTCGTTCCTTAGAACCAGTACATCTCACTTCGAACCTCAACATAAGGAACTTTTAAAAATGAAATCGCAATTTCATTCATCTCATTAATATATTAAATTGTAATACTTGTATATTGTTTTTAAAATTTTAGAAAAATTCATCTTGGCCCGCCAAACTTTATTTTTTCGATTTTTGGCCCGCGATCGAAAAAGTTTGCCCATCCCTGGAGACGGGGAATATAATTTCTTTGTTAATCATTTTTTGGAGTCGTAGTGAGAGCAAGACATTTGTGTATGCATGCCCCTTTTTAATGAAAATTATGACAAAACCACCAAAAATCATATTTCACGGCCCGGGTAGCATATTCTCATTCTCTACCCCATTTCATGTATGGAGAAAAATCGAGCAACATCCTTAGTTCACACCACACCACAGCGCACTCTGTGACGGGAGTCGGAATCATACTTCATGGCCCGGGCAGAATATTCTCATTCTCTACCCCATTTTATGTATGGAGAAAAATCGAGCAACATCCTTGGTTCACATCACCACCCACTCTATGACGGGAGTCTGACGCCATTATAAACAAACTTCGAAATAGTTTTCATATCAAACAGAAACCATGTATGGAGGAAAATTACTTACAATTTTTTAGTTGAAAACCTGGTATTGCTTGGAATTAAAATACATGTATGCGTAATAATTATAATGTTACATCTGATTTCTGAAAAATTATAATACATGCTAACATTTTATTACTTCTTCAATATAATCTAAGGTCCTTGGTCATTTATATTTACTGGAAGATGAAGGATGTAGCATTCACATTCTTTCTCGTAGCTTTTCAGATATTATTAAAAGAAATAGAAAAAATTAGTAGCAGAATGAATCACCATGTTATTGTTTCGCGCTTTGAAATAATCCACATTAAATTTAAAAAATTACAATGGAAAAAAAAACCATCGCACAAAAATGAATTCAATACTGAAAATTTAAAATTCTGAATTTTAGAATGATATTAAAATGTTTCTTGTAAGATAATTCTCTCCCAATTATTTCTGACAGGTGATAAATTTTCAATTAATTGCGAATTAATTAGATAATATTTGTATTTTGAAAAAAATTGAGTTTTTTTTCTTGTCATAAAAAGTCAGTATGTAAATTTGATTAAAAACCGAGCAGATCTTTTAGAAGAAGTGGGATACAGCTGCATAGACACGTTTTTATTTAAATTCAGGTAATATTTTGTAAATTTCCGGCATAGTCAAATTTTTCTTTTCTTAAATAACAGGAAACTATTTTAAATGTTGTTAATTGGAAAATTATCATGAAAAATATAGATGGCAAACACCGATGTAAGAGACATAACAAAATCGCAGCGAATTAAATCGAATTTATTCAGTTTATGCGATCTCGTTATAAGAGCCATCAAACCGAGGTTGCGACGAAAATCTGAGCAAGATCAAACATGACGTCACACTTCCGTCACAAAGTGAACGGTTGTGCGAACCAATGATATTGCTCGATTTTCCTCCATATATGAAATGGAGTAGGGAATGGGAATATACGCCCCGGCAGCATCTAAATTCGTGATGCGAATGATAATGTCTATAGTTTGATGCAAGACATTTAGTACCTCTGTTGTGATTGCAAAATGGGTTATATCGTAGAAATTAAATGATATAATTTTAATACAAATGTGGTTAAAACAGATATTATAACATCATATTACGCCAAAGAGGGAAAAATTCTTAGAAAAATCTATTGAAATTTGTCGAACTAATTAATACGTAGATAATATTAATACATTTGGCGATTTATCATCCTAAAAAGAATCACAATTTGGCGCCTTTCGCTGCCATATACTCTTTTCTTCCTTGTCTCTCTATTTCTGTCAAGTGACTTATTTTTGAATTTAGATGAAAGATTTAAGCTATTCAGGAACATTATTCAATTATGTATCAAAATATTATTTTTCTAATTTACTAAATGGTAATTTATGTAAATTGTACCCGAATAAAATTATTTCTTCTTCAAACCTATCACTTCAGACATAAAAGTTTAGAACAAATGCCAAGATAATAATCCATTAGTTTTAATATTATGATGTATAAATTATTTTTTTATGTAAGAATAAAATTAATTTACAAATTCTATTTAAACGTATTTCTAAATTTTCCTTTTTGGATTAAATAAGACATCTATTTGAATTTGACAGAGATTCTTAAAAATAAATATTAAAAAAATGTAAAAAGTAAAAATTAATAATTTTTATTAAATTTACTATTAAAATTTATTTGTATTGAATTTTTAATGTAAATAATTCTAGATAATCGATTTTTATTAAATTAATTTCATTAAATTGATCAAAGTATTCTTTTATACAGTAATATTGGAAAATATTTCAAATAGTAAATATTAAATTGTATTCAATAAAAAAGTAATTGCTAAACATGGGGAAAAAAACTGATTATCTCATCATAAATTTTTCAAAATTTCTATTTTAATCCAACAAATTCTTCAAATTATTTCACACAGAATAATAAAAAAATTAAACATTTTACACTGCCATCTGATTGCTTTAAAAATGGTTACTTATGGATATTTACAACTTCCACTTGAAAATTTTTAGATTATGCAAAGATTGCCAGGTTTCAGTGTAAATAACACAACCGTCTTGGCGATATTTCTCATTTGTTTGTCATTAAAACATGGCAGCTGTAAATATCCCCAATTACATAAAAAAAACTTACATTTTTTTAATGAAAATTGTGTAATAAATTCAATAAAATTGAGAATTTCAATCATCTATAAATAAAGGAAACTAAGTTAAGCTATTTTGATTATAAAGAAGAAAACAAGGTCAGAAGATTAAAATAAAATTTGGGAAAACTCACTTCAACGATATTTTTCTTATTGTCGTACTTGGAGATGTATTTTACCATAGTGATAACATCAGCTTCTTGGATGGCTTTCAATGTCTCTGATGTCCAAGCCTTCGTATTTGCCAGATTACTTCGAATAAAATTTATTTTCCAAGTTCCTTCTCTAAAGTCTTCAAGACAACTTAAGACTGTGATGTATGTATTCTTCCAATCTGCATTGAAATCTATAACCGTGACTCTAAAATCCAACTGAATGTCATTTTTTAAAGCAATAGATTTCAGGACCGTAATTATGGCAACAATGTCAGGAGCTGAACTGCCACCGATCGAACATAACTTCACTATTCTTTTCTTTATTACTTTTTCAATTATAAGTGGATTTTGTTTGTAAACATTCCAAAAGTGAAACGCAATAGCACTTGATATTAAAGTAGCATTTCTATAAACATGCATTAGTCTATAATATAAACAACTTTTAAGCTTTTTTATAATAGCATCATCTCTGTCAACAGAATCCAATCTTGCTTGACAAAAAAAGTCGTAATATTCGTGGAATATTTTGACGTAGCGAAATAAATAAGAAACATTTTCTTTGCTATCAATATCTAATAGTCGTTTTACAGCTCTATAATAAAATGAACAAAACTCTACATCATTATTAGCAGTACTTCTGTCACTTAAAAGAACATTTCCGACCTCTTTGTCTTCCATTTTTACTGATGGTGAAATAACGCCCTTCACTGCAAACTTCATCAAATATTTTTTAAAAATTCTAAATTATCAAAATGACAAAATTTTTAAACTGACTCCATGAAGACAGTCACAACAATGAATAGAATATAACCTAATCATGAAATGTTTCAGCTGATAGCATAGGGACTTACCCGATTTGCTCAATAATATAATAAAAAAGGTCAAACAGATAACCAAGCAAAACAAAGAAATTTCGAAGTCATGATGTCATATAGATAACAACAACAAAAAAACATCATTCATACAAATATTCTATCATAAGCAAAACGAAAATAGGAGATTTTGTCTGATATGCTGAGCTCCTAAAATAATTTCGTGATTGACTTCCGGTTCAGATACGTGAATTATTTTCATAACCTTGGAATAACCTGCTGCCGGAAATATAAAGAACGTTTGCAATCCTTTCAACTGAACAAACATTTGATTTTAATATCAGACGCAAATACGAACCGAAACTCACTTTCGAAAACATTGCATTTCTTTTGACAATGTCGCTATTAAATACATATAGCAAAAAAGGTATTATCAAAAAGCATTCACATACTTGTGTAATGATGTCTCTGTATCTAAATTAAATACGAATTAATTTCCTAATTTGAATCTTAATTTGGCCCATATTAATTTCATTCTAAAATGTTCTCTTATTTCCTGATCCAATTCCACTATTTTTCTTATTTAATTAATGCTACAGAAGCTTCGTAAAAATGCTTAAATAGGCGGTTCTCACGCTCCGAGTGAAGAGATGAAATTTTGTCAAGCTAAACGAATTCTTTTAAGATATATTTCCCTTTACTAACAAGCCACGTGTAAATTAATCCCTTTCAGAATTTCACAGTATATAATCATAGAGAATGAATATTTATGTCTCTTCAGCTCTTTTAATTATGTAGACTGACATATCTCATTGCTTCTTTCAAGTTTCAAAGGAATTCCATCGAAAAAATAAGGTAAATTCATCTCGATTTATTTTCTTTCCTTATCCAAAGACAGGGCTCTCACTCTTAAGAGAGACAAAGAAATATTTCTTCAGAAAATCAT
>JAPMOQ010026347.1:3724-17656 GCA_026543055.1 Argiope trifasciata | reverse complement strand
AAAATCTTTTGATTAATAAACCCTTTAACAAATTAAGAAAAAAAAAAACCCGACTGAATTACTCAAAAATTCCCAGCAATTTATTTTCAAATCACTTTCATCACGTTGATTTCATCATAACACAATTTCATAAAAATGAATGTATAATGTAAAAAATAAAATCACTTCTCATTATATCTATTTCTTGATATTTTTTCCAAGATATACATTATATCAAAATACAAAAACCTTATTCCAAATACGAAAGGTAAACTTTCAATTAACGCATCAATCTGGAAGTAACCAAGTGCCGATCCTATGATTGATTGGATCGATCCAACCATCGATCATGACGGGCGAAAAAGAAGATGAACCCCATCTGTGGGGTGTAGCATTAGGGCAGTAGCCCCCAGCTGTGCGCGGGGAACCTCGTTATGCACAGGCCTCCTCGATCAAGCCATCCGGACGATTATGCATTAAGCACACAGGTGATTACCACCCGTATCGATCACCGGTGCGGAAGAAACGCATCGATTAATCATTCCAGTTCCGATGGATTCTCGTCGGGAATTCCTGACCGTCAGGGAGCGGAATTCTTCTGTCGGTTGTCGGATTTGAGGAAGAATTCTTCATTCTTCCGTTCTTGCGTGTAAAGGATTTGTGGCATATTTCACCCGAATAATTTTTCTATAAATGTGTCATGTATGTTAGTTATATTAACACCCAGTTGTAAAGAAACACTAGGGCTATTTTGGAATGAACCTCGTCATCTTGAACCATGTCAGATAACGAGGACTATACCTGAACTGGCACCCCCTCACCACACCACACCAGAGGGAGGACATATAAAAAGCATAAATGTACTTCTACAAAAAAAAGTAAAACAAATAAATTGATGCAAAATTTTGCATGATAATTTTAAAATTTGCAAAGATTTAAAATAAACGTTTGGCCTGACAAATTTAACATGCAAGAGATCCCCTCACACGACGGTTCCCCTGTGGTATCGGGTCTTGAACCTGAAATCCTCTGGTTCCGAAGTCGAGACCTTTCCACCAGACCACCACGGCCTCTCGAAATGAGTTGGATGTCGTCCGAAAAAAAAAATGTCTCAAAATTAAAATGGTTTCAAAAAAATCAATTCAAATAGTTGTATTTTGAGATATAAGAAATCCAAATTAACAAGCTAAATAACGTATTAAATTTGTTCTATGAAATAGAACTATGTACTCCCATTATTGTTGTTAGCAATGGCACTTTAGCCCGCTGATTGATAGTCAGCGATTTAAGCCTAATTTAGCGTTTTTCAGTAGCACCAACTAGCGCCAAAAGTATGACTTAGCTACATCATGCTTCACAATCGCTTGTACAACCAATAATCACACTACTCATAGATAGAACACAGTATAACCCCCATTAACGATTGCAAAATTTTGCCTAATTATTAGGACATGAAAAATAAAGGTAAAATTGAAACTAGATTTGATTGATATATACAGATGTTACTGCCAAAAAGTAAAAGTAGTTAAATTAATGCAAGACGAAGAAACATTGATTCTCATAGAGGAATTCATATGTTTTATTTTTCTAGTCTTTTATCAGTTTTAATACTACTAAGAGATATCTCGTTTTTCAGATAATTCCAATTACACATTTCTGAGGGCTAAAAGTTGTCTCTCATACCAGTTTAAATAGATTAATCTTTCCAATTTTTTAGCAACAAATTTTATTCCACGGAAACCTGTAATTTGAAGTGTCTGAAAGACGATATATCTCATCGGAAAAGCATGAAATAATTTTAACCAATTTCCAGAATCATCAAAAATTAAATTCTTTCGAAAAATCAGAGCTAAATATGTTGGAATGGAAATTAAAATTTAATTTGGAATTATGTTACAAAAAAGTAAACAAAAATAAAAGCTAAATGAAATAAATCGTATTTATGAAGCAAATCTAAACCAATATAATTAAGTAAAAGAAACGAAACGAACTTAATTATTGAAAACTTAATTAAACTTTTCTTAATTATTGGGCGGAATATTTTAATTATTGGTTGACTATACTTATGAAGTTGTATTTTATATATTTATGTGTATACTTTTGCTTTATTTGGTGATGTTTTAATGTTGCTTTGTTTAGCGTCTTTTCTATTAAAATTGGTGTGTCTCTTTTATCTGAATTTGCGGGGGATTTTCGGGTCATGAGGGATCAACGCTGTTGGAAACTGACCGATTTCCTTTCAGGAAAAATCCCATATTTTGAATCCTTGCTTGAGTGTGACCCTTGGAAAGGTCTTCAGGCGGGATTCTTTTTTCTATATGATGTAATTTTTATTATGTCGTATTCCTTTTTACTTAGCTTATGTGGTTAATTAATTTAGATTCATCTGTGTTTTAGCTGTAGCTGTGTTTGTGCTCACTAGATACAATATTTTTTTTTAAAAAAATTTAACTTGTTAGAATTCAAAAGAATTTTTAGTTCCGATTCCAATTTTTATTTTATTTTCCTTAATTAGTTTCGTTTACTTAATTATATTAAGTTAGGTTTGTTTCATAAATAGGTTTTATTTCATTTTTGTGAAGTAATTTAATCTTCGTAATTTAATTTTAATTTTTATTTCGACCTAATTAGTTTCGATTTAATTTTTGTTGATTATGGGTAATTATTATGATAATTATTTTAATGCTTTTACGGTTTTGTGTATGTATGCTTTTACGGTATTGTGTATTATAAATTTATATATACGTAGTAGAAGCTAAAGGCGACTAGTATTAATTAAATACAGAAAGGGATCGTTACCTGCTCCTTTGGTGCGCGCCGACACCGCCTCGCTAGGCTCCCCCGTCCCCAGACTGTTGGAGGCCGTCATGTACAGGTGGTATCGCGTGCCGCATCGCAGGTTCTTCAGGGTGTGCTTCTCGACGTCGCTGCTCAGTCGCTCCTGCTGCCAGATGCCATCGTCAGTCTTGTAGTGAAGAGTGTATTCTGAAATGAAATTCTGTAATTGTCAATACGTTTTTGTAATAGTTCATTGTTTCATGAAAATACAGTGATATCGTAACTATCAATAAGGTAAAGCAACAAAATTCAGCGAAACAACAGAAACTTCCTATTTGTCTTGATATCATTATAATTTCGCTTCTTAATTCGGTAAGTTCAATGGCGAATGCTTTGTTGTTTAAAAAAGCTCGCCCAAAAGACTTTAAATGGCAAAAATATTTTCGAAAAACACAAAAAGGATATCTGAACATTCTTTTAATGAAATGTTATCAGCAAAATCGGTAGCCAACTTTTTGTATTATAAACTTTTGTGGCCTGTATAATTTTTATTAATCTTTGAAAAAAAACTCAGGCTCTTCTAGTATTCTGAGCTATATGAAACTAAAAGGATCTTTCACTTCAATTTCACTTCATTTCTTCCCAGTACTTCGCGTATGACCTATAACATATGTTGAACATTAAGTTCTTATGAATTAAAAACAAAACAAACAAAAAAAAACACCTGTGGAATTTTCTGCCAGATGTGAACAAATTGTTGGAGGAAGTAGAATAAAATCATGGATGCATTATTTCATGATGTAAGCCTAAATATTGTTTGATAGAAACAATTCAATATGTACTTGTATAATTAGTTACTTTGCCAGAAAGCACATAATCAAAATTTTAAATAGCAGTGAGTATCTTTTTTTTTTTTTTTTTTTTGAAGGAATAACACTTCAAGGAAGACAAAAAATATCAAAAATGATTTTTGGATATTAACGAAGCACGAAAAAACAAAAAAGACACTAATCTCTCAACAGAAAATGATAAAAGACTATTAAGAATAATGAAGCGTTGAATATAATAAAACATTTTTTGTGTATTTCATAAGTTCAACAGACGTTTTATTTTATCACTTTTTTTTTCTATTTCTTTGTCTCTTCTATTTATCGATGCATTTGTAAAACTTTGCGCATGTATGAAAATAGCAACGTAAAAAAAAATTTAAAAAAAAGAGGCCAATAAACTTTTTTGCTATTTAAAAATTCAGAAATGTTTTCATTGCAAATCTAACTGCGTTTACTTTTAAGAGCATTGATTGAAATACCTGCTTTAAAATTTCCAACAGATTTCTTTGAATTGCATGGCCTTTGTATATCGGCAAGTACTTTTTTAAAATAACATGCTTTTTATTCAGACTTTTGTAATCAATGGTTCAGAGTGAAAGTACTTCAAAATAAGAAATATGAGTTAAAAATAAAACCTACTGAGTATTTAGAAATGAGATAAATTCTGACATAAACTAGTAATTTTTTTCACCAAGCTTCTTATCGATGATAATCAAAAATTTACGATTATTTCTTTGCGTTTATCCACATATTTCCAAGTAGAATCACGTAAGCAGCGGAACATTAACCCATTTCATCCGACACCGAGCAGTAAAACTTCTCTTCCCAAAAGTCCAGAGACAGAACACGTTTTCCAATTCTAGTTTACGATGTACTTTCGATTTTTGGTGACATCAGCTGGAAACCCAATTAGTTCCTCTGTTTCCCTGTGTGTCTCGCACAAAAAGCAAGTGTTTCGATTTCGGAACATTGGAAATCGAAGGCGCAGTCAAATGTTCTGCCATTCTAGAAACTTTTCCAGTCGAAAGTTACACGGCATAAGCGCTGAATGGAAACGAAACTGCGAAATATTTTTAAGTTTCTGGACTAGGCGTATCGAAAGAGTTTGGTTATTGGCAAAGATGAATGCTACGAGTGGTTTGGGAGAATTGTTTCGTTGTGAAAGGGAATATTTCTAAATTATGTTGACTGACTTCAAATTTATTAAGGTTTCAAAAGCCATTTACCTTTGACTTGTTGAAAAATTCTTGGTTTATATCACATTTTTTTTAGGAAAATAAATAAAATTCTACTTTAAAAGTTGCAATATGAGTATTGCTTAAAAATAGAACAGCTAGAATATACTTTTATATTGTATAAAAAAACTCTGAATATAAATTTATTAAATACATAATTTAATATAAAAAGATAATAAATACTAATTTGGGGAGCTAATAAAACCATTATTTCACATATAACATTTTGAGTTTGTTTCTGTAGTCTTCTTATTATTATTTTATGTTTATTATTAAGTTATATTTTATGTTTATTATTTATTTTCCTAAGCCTAATGACATTTATTTGCTTAGAAGGAAATTAAAACGGATTTTCCCCTTAGATTTTGTTATGAAATAGATAATGTATAATTTTTAAATCCTACAGTCAGTAAAATGTGCAGTTAACAAGAAAAAAAGTATATTAGAATTTTTTGTATGATTGAACTAGAAATACTAGATTTGTAACTCATAATTTCTAATCAAACTTTCGAATTACCTGTATCAGCGAAAACTGAAATGCACTTTTGAATAGTATTGGAAATATCGCTCATCACGAATAAATGAATGCATAATTTTTGACAAAGCTTTCAACTTAGGTACATGCTTCTGAAGAGAAGATAGAAAGTTCATTCTGCAGTTGTGACCACAACAGTATCGGCTACAAACAGCTCTATTCACAAACGAGGCTATCCAAAATTTGATATTGATTACACCCATACAGAAAAAAAAACTGTCGATAATTTAGTATTAATTCTGCAGGCACAAAATAAAAAAAATGTCCAGAATTTACTATTAATTCTGCTGGCACAAAATTAAAAAATGTCCAGTAGTTAGTATTAATTATACTCTCATAGATAAAATACATGCACAGAATTAAGTATTAATTCTGCTGGTACAGAATAAAAACTGTGCAAAGTTTAGTATTAATTTTGCTCATACAGGATAAAAATTTCCCCAAACTTAGAATTAATTCCGCTTATACAAGATAAAAACTATCCAAAATTTAGTATTTATTCTGCTTTTACAGATAAAAACTTCCCAAAATTTAGTATTATATCTGCTAATACAAAATGGCCAAGACTAATACAGAATGACCAATCTAATACAGAATAACCAACGCTAATACAGAAGGGCCATTCTGTATTAACAGGCTATTCTAAATCTGCTAATACAGAATGGTCAAGACAAAAGCCATTTTAATCAATAGCTAAATTATTTGGCAATAGAATAAGATGGGGTCATCGAAGTTACATTTATTCTAGTTATTGTTGAAGAATTTCTTCTCCCTGTTTTTGTCCCATTTCAATAAAAGAGATATATTATATAAAATAAAATGCAAGAAGAGGAAGGATTTACGAGCCATTAAACTTTGTACTAATTTCGCATGCTCTTACAAAGACATTGAACCCGCAGCAACTGGTTCATCGTTGCAAAATATCCGGAATTTTAAAAACTGTCCGAAATTTACAATTAATTCTACTCATACAGATAAAACTGTCCAAAATTTAGTATTAATTCTACTCATACAGATAAAACTGTCCAAAATTTAGTATTAATTCTACTCATACAGATAAAAACTGTCCAAAATTTGGTATTAATTCTACTCCTGCAGATAAAAACTGTCCAAAATTTGGTATTAATTCTACTCATACAAATAAAAACTGTCCAAAATTTAGTATTAATTATGCTAATACAGAATGGACAAAAATGCAAAAGCATTTTTATACAACAGCTAAATTATTTGGGGATAGAATAAGATGGGGCCATAGAAGTTACATTTATTCTAGTTATTTTTGAAGAATTTCTTCTTCCTGTTTTTGTCCCATTTCAATAAAAGAGACATATTATGAAAAAAAAAATGCAAGAAGAGGAAGGATATACGAGCCATTCCACATTGTTCCGATTTCGCACGTTCTTTCAAAGACTTTGAACCCGCAGCAACTGGTGCCTACGTTACAAGAATGTTAAAACACGGGAAAAGAAGTGTTCTGAACCACGAAGATCAACGACAAGCTGCAGCTGCATTACGTGATCGAAATTTTCACCCGAAAATGACATTTGTTCCAAAATGCGCTTGAGATTCTGCTGAAAGGGCGTGAATAAGCATCACAGTATGGTGATGTTTACTTCGTACACATATTTTCAATATCAAGATCAAATGATTGTGGAACGCTTTCAATGTATTAACTTGGGAATGCTAAAAAACAAACATTGGAAAATATTATATGCGATCCTCTTCACAAAGTGGAAAATTTCATTTATGATTCTATTCATACGTTGGAAGATATTATAAATGTTAATATTCATTCGTTGAATGATATTAAATGTGTTTCTTTTCACATGATGAAAGTTTTATCAGTGACCCTATTCACACGTTGGAGGATATTATAATTCAGTCAAACTCGAGTGGGAGATATTATCTATGATCTTATTCACACATTGGAAAATATTCTTTGATTTTTTTCATCCTTTGGATGAATGATATTAACTGTGATTATTTTCACATGATGGAAATTATTATCAGTGACCCTATTCACACGCTGGAAGATGTTATTATTGAACCTGATTCGAGTGAGAAATATTACCTATGGACTTATTCACAGTTTGGAAAATATTATTCATGATTCTGTTCACACTTTGGAAGATATTATTTGCTTCGTTATTCAAAAGCTGGGATATATTATCTGACATCTTAGTCACAAACTGGAATATATTATCAATAGTCCTATTTACGTTTTGGAATATTTTATCTCTGATACTATTAAATTATTAGATCCTCTAATCTGTTTTATCTCTTAAATCAATAAAAAACACTATTTCAATAGGATAGAGAAGTAAAATCATTTATGAAATTATAAGCATACCAAACTAATGTAAAAATAGCAGCATATTAAAGTTCATCATTGTAATATCAACTGCATTGTTTGTCGAACTTAATGAGTTCGCTCAACAGTAATTTGATTACTATGATAAATGTGATTATTCAGATAATTTTGTATAATTATCTGCAGCTATTTATAATACCCATTAACTTATTGAATAATCACTGATAATTATTCATAATCGTCAATAAATCCAGAGGGAATAATAAATAATCACAGGTAGTTATAGACAATTAAACCTGTAATTATATATAATTACCTGTGACTATTCATAAATCTCACTAATCAAATTGTTAATTCTGAATAATGATAGATAATTATACATCATTAATTTATCAAATATACCTTAGCATGTATATGGTGATTGTTAGATCAATAAAGGAATTGTGACATAAAAGTATAATTCTTCTGGAATCTATATTTTGGCAATTGATTATTAATAAGAAATGCACTAAAACGAACTTTTTCTTGTATACAGTCGACCACCACACCACCACTGAACGTAGCAGTATCGCGGTAGTCGGCAGTATACAAGAAGAAGAACTAATTCTTCTTCTTGTATACAGCTGATTACTCCGCCACCACTGAAAGTATCAGTATCGAGGTGGCCGGCTGTATACAAGAAGAAGAACTAATTCCTTCTTCTTGTATACAGCTGATTACCCCGCCACCACTGAAAGTAGCAGTATCGAGGTGGCCGGCTGTATACAAGAAGAAGAACTAATTCCTTCTTCATGTATACAGCTGATTACCCCGCCACCACTGAAAGTATCAGTATCGAGGTGGCCGGCTGTATACAAGAAGAAGGAGTTAGTTCTTCTTCTTGTATACAGCCGACCACCCCACCATCACTGAACGTAGCAGTATCGAGGTGGTCGGCTGTATACAAGAAGAAGTTAATTTGGGTGTATTTCTTATTAATAATGAATTGCCAAAATATAGATTCCAGAAAAAATTTTCCTTTATGTCACAGTTCCGTTATTGATTTAACAATAACTAATATACATATTAAGGTAAATTTAATAAATTAGTGAAAATGTATAATTATCATCACCAAAACTAACTAACTGTAAGCATTATGATTTCTTACCTGTAATTGCTGACTTATCCTTCGGATCTTTCTCCCATCGAATGTCGAGGGAGTTTTTGGTCGAGCCAACTACTTGCACAACCGGGGAAGTAGGGGGAGCTGAAAGAGATGATATCGAAACTTATTTTCCGGCACAATGTGCAACAATAGAAGCAAATGAATAAATTATAAGTTGATAGCAAGAAAAAATTAATGTAGCCAATATTTGTCTCGGCCCATTTTTGAAATTTGGCATTTTCATTGGCACATTTTTGTATTTTGGAATTTTCATTGGCACATTTTAGAAATTTGGCACTTTTATTGTTACATTTTAACATTTCAGCATTTTCATTGGTACATTTTAGAAATTGGCATTTTTATTGGCACATTTTAAAATTTTGGCATTTTCATTGGCACATTTTAGAATTTTGGCATTTATCATAGAGTTTATGAAGGTGTTATCTTTTGATGAAATACAATATCACTCCTGTCTCATGTGATCATTTGCTCTATACACTGTCGGAAAAATGACCCTTAAAATTGACAAGTTACAAGGATACAAAACATATAAAAATCCATCGTTTAAGTTGAAATATTAAGTGGCTGATGATTCAAAGTCATTTAATATCAAAAATACCTAATAAATCACTATGAATTTCTGAAAAGTGTGTGAAAACATGACTGGTGTGTCTTCATTTTGTAAGAAATGCTTTGATATTTCCTTAATTTTTTTGCTTTTGGCGATACAAACTTCGAAATATATTCACACATAGAGTATATAAATGTTTCATTACTATTTTATTACTATCATGTTACTATTAAAAAGGCCAGTTGAATATTGTAGCAATCCAGAAGAAAATCTCAATCTTAGAAAGCCACTTACAGGACTGAAATTGGCCTAAAACTCTGAGAGTCAAACTCATCGTGATGTTAGCAGTAGAAAAAGAGAATGCCATAAATGTATAGAAAGTACCAAAGTTGATCGAAAAACAGTGTTTATAGAAGCAAATTTTCCATTTCCAATCTCCCAGAAACAAGTTTAGTGCCTTGAATTCTCTTCATAAAAGCCACCAATGGGAAATTTAACTATCGGGTTTTTTTTTTCTTTTGGCGCAAGAGCTAAATTTGCACAAGCTACCCCAAGCAGAGGGTAAAATTATGGAGGACGCTATTAAAATGTAACAGGAAAAATTAGCGCTATAAAAAATCCAATAATGGTAAAACCAGAATCTATAATGGTAAGAAATTAAAATAAAACATAGAATGGATAAAAAACGTTAAATTGAAGCAATGTAAAGTGTCAAACATGAGCAGAAATGTAAACGTACTAAATACAATTATAAAAGACAATGGTTTTTGAAAGTTTAAAAATTTTTGGGTCGAATATCTCTCATATTATATCTTGTAAAGTCAATGACGATGATTGAAACAAATGTAAAAGGAAGGATTTAAAAGATGATCATTCAAATAAAATGGGATGTATAGTAAAATCCACGCGACATTTGATCCACTTCGGTTTTCGTACCACCAAAAATGAGATGTTGGGGATTTCATCTCAAAGTGTATCGGTTATAAACTTTTGTAATAGCTTTTCGCTGTATCTTCTTAACTATTCCTAATACTTGATATGGCGTTGAGTTGCAATTTGAGCCTGTAGACACTGCATCACTTTGGTGTTTGAACACTTAACAATTTACAATCCTTTTGAAACTGGTTATTTTTAATGTGCCGGAATCAATTCACTTTTCAAGAAATAGCTGCTGGCTCAACAAAAAATATATATGAAATACATTTCAAATAATGGTAGAATGGGTTAGTTTCTTATTTACAAAGTTGGTTGTTTCTGCGTGTATATTTTATAAATTTTCTGTTAGAATCCTTTCAGAATTTTTTCATAGTAATCAAATTTGAACAGGTATTTAGTAAAATTTTGAATCCTCAAACAACTCAAACTTTTTGGGCAATATGAACATGTATCCTTCTAGCATGCCAAATATCAAGCTGAACAAATGGAAGAATAGTTCTGAAAATATAAAGAATGTTTTATAGTTAATGTGTGTAGAATGCTAATTTAAATAGTCATAAAGAAGGAGTAATGTTAGGTGAAAAAAGATTGGAGAAAATATAATGACAGAGACATTAGAATGTTGCCAACATGAACAAGTCTTCAACATGGAAAACGTCAAAGAACTTGGAAAAGATAAGAAGAAAATTGGGATATTCAGAGTACGTTATAAATTCCTACAAATTTAACTAAAATATCATAAAAATAAAAAGATATATTTAAGAAAAAATTTTGATATTCAAAAATAAAATGAAACGGACATTAGAATGTTGCCAAAATGATTAATTCTTTGGCATGGGAAACATCAAAGTAAGGAAATTAAAGATTTAGATGCAGAATACTTTTATAATAAATTTGTACAAAACTTCAAAAAAATATAAAAAAAGAAGTAATTTTGGAAAAAAAAATTCGATTTGCGCAAATATGGACATAAGATTTTTATCCACATGATCGATTTTTTTGATTTCCAAAAATCATCAAACTGTAAATATACAAGAATCTTTCTGGAAATTCAGGATAGATTCGAAAGCTCGGCATGAAATAAATAATAATCGGAACATTTTCGATTCGTTCGTATATGAAGAAAGAGACATTAGATTTTTTTTTCTAGTATTACTGCTTTTATCCCGAATTTTTGAGATTTGTGTAAATTTATGAAGCACCAGGTATTATAAAACGCCCAAATCCTTTAAAAGAACTGCTATCAGAATGGTCCTTACCAGTTTCCAAAGTCTTTCCTGTTATCTTAGCAGACTTGGGTCCCCCACCAGCTGCATTGAAAGCCTTGACGACGATGTCGTACTTGGTGAAAGGCTGCAGTCCGGTTATGTAGGTAGACTGCTGCTGACCTTCGGTGGACCGTTCCACTTGCTTGAAAGTATAAGGGTCGGAAGTGGAGGAGATTCGATATCCAATGTAGTATCCTTTGATGACTCCATTGGTGACGTCATCAGGAGGAGGCTGTGTAAAATAGACAATCAAAGATTTAACAACAATATATTTCAGCCAGCTGTCTCTACGAATATCTTAATGGTGGAAACAGACGAACGATTTTATAGTTACAAGCGTAATGGCGAGCGAAGAGAGTATTTCGGTAGCACCAAGAGTTATGGCGAGGGAAGGGTGTTTCGTTAGCGCCAAGTGTTATGGCAAGTGAAGAAATTGGTTTCTGTAACACCAAACATTAGGGCTAGCGAAGAGAGTCTTCCGTAGTGCCAATGATATGGAGCGAAGAGTGTGGTTTTGTTACGGCCAAGAGTGATGGCGAGCGAAAAGTGTTTCGTTGGTGCCAAGCGTTATAGCGAGGGAAGAGAGTGGTTTCAGTAGCGCCAAACATTATTTCGAGCGAAGAGAGTGCATCTGTAGTGCCAAGCGTTTCGGCGAGAGAAGATATTGTTTCGGTAGTGCCAAGCGTTATGGCGAGCGAAGGGCGTGTTCATTGTCCGAGGTGCAACGCCTTTTGTTCTCTTAAAGTTTTGATTATTTCGTGTATATTTAATTTGTTAAATAGTATTGTATTTTATTGTAAATAATATTTGTTGTTTATTTTAAACAATAATATTAACAATAATTTTTGTTATTTTTTTATTTTAAAGTGTTGACATTATCATCTGTTATAAGTATATAATTATTCCGAATTCCAAAAAATAAAAAGGAAGTAGTTGTTTTATGGTTAAAAAGGTTGATATTTGTTTTTTCAAACTTTTTCCATATAACACTCGTTATTTAACAGTCATGCAACTGGCCAGTTCCGATGCGAGATGGAGTCTAGATTAATTATGTTAATGTCTAGCGCAAATATGCTAGCATGACACTGTTAAGCATTTTGAGTTCAAAACAGTACAGGGAATACGCTGAAAAGTAATGTGTATTGTAGTAAATTAACTTTTGAATTTATTCAGACAGATTAACACCCATAGCGGCAAAATAAGGGGTACGAAAATTATTCAAAAACTAAGGTGGTCTGCTTAGAAGGAAATGAATAGAAATGAAATAGCAAAAGGCTTCTTAAAATTGCGTGTAAAATTAACAGAAATATTTGTGATCCAAATTATGCACTTTTCAAGTTTAAACTAATTCTTAAAATTAAAGATCAAAACTTTTTTCAACCAAAACTTTCTAAATCGAAAGAATACGGAAAGGTGTAGCGAATTCATATCTAGAGCTTACATTTGTATTTTAAGGTGTGTACTTAACGACGTGTATACTTAATTCTGAAAGTATAGATCGATAGACAGTCAACAAGCATGTTGTATTTAGCTCAAAATTTGATAGGTATCTACTCAATAGATATAATATCTTTGTTCCGAATCTTACTTAATTATCTCAATTTGTTTTGTATTTATCGAGTTAATTTATATTCGTACAACCGGACAGATAGACATCCTCGGAAAAGAGCTCAAAATTCGATTGACAATTACAATTTTGTGTAGAGTCCGTAAAAAACATAATAACCGTAATAATGATTTTTGGAGGGTATTTCGTTATTAATCCCTGACATGCAGTTAATAGTATCCTAATATTAAATTTGTGTCTTAGACACATGATTGAAACGAAAGAAATCGATTCTCAAGTTTTTCTCAATCGATTGAAAGGAAAATTTCCTTTGAAAAAACTGTAGTTGCACTCTCAAAGTTTAATATCAAATTTAATATATTTAAATGGTTGCATTTTTGAATTATCGCTGGTAATGCTCCAAACAGGCAACCAATAGTTGCATTTGGCTCAAAATTTGACAGGTATCCACACTATAGACGTAAAATTCATGTAGCGAATGTTATTCTTCTTGCTTTCTTCGTTCTATATTTATCTGGTAAAATTATATTTGAACATACGAACTTTTTCAGAACAGATTTTACTCCAAATTTTATAGAAATCTAAAAATTTAGTGAAATAACAATATAACAAATTTCATCCATCTATCCTTAATCATTTTATAGTTTTTTTTGTCACAGACAGACAGATGGATATTTTCCAAACATACGTTTTTTGAACTAAGGGAGGTCTAAAACACAGAGATTTGTCGGAATATCCAATTTGAATTTTTTGACGATTACTATACATTCTCTAATAC
>JAPMOQ010026328.1:180895-202456 GCA_026543055.1 Argiope trifasciata | reverse complement strand
ATATATATAATATATATCCTTGTTTTCTTAAATATCGATACCTGCGTAATCTGATAGTCTCGTGATTGTTTCAAATCGGTTTATTGGCTAATGACTTGAATTAACTAAGACAATTCGTAAGAGAATGAAAAATTTGAAAATCAAATTGTAACTTTAGTTGGCGATAAATCTGTAAATATGACGACCCTTTACATTATTTTCTAATAACCCTAAAAAGGAAAAATGGATCCTCAAAAGTGATAAATAACCAATTTGTTGCCTAGGCATTTTGGCGCTTCAAAAACCTCAAACCAATACAATTTCATGTTTTCACATTATAATAAAAATATGTAAATATTTTAAATTAGATTTTACAGTTTGAAATTATTATGCAGTATTCCGAGTATTATTGTGAGCATAACTTTAGTATATATAAATTCATTCATAACATTTGAATAAATACGATTAAATGCTATTTTTTTTCAAAAAATTATTAGATGATATTTATTATTTTACAAGTGGGTAGGTACTTAGTTTTATTTATCGTGTTAAATCGGTTTATCATCTTTAAAAGAATGATGGTGTTTAACGTTTTATGTCTGTGGAATTTTATTTTAGTTTAGCTTTTGTTGGAACATAAATCATAGTTGATTATCTTGAATTCTATGGAATTTTGCACACTTTTCTCAGTATTAAATATTTTTACAGTATTAAATATATTTACAATATTTTATAAAAATTGATTTTTAAAACTCGTTGAATATATTTTTTAAATATTACTTTTCAATTTAGCCTTAAAATGAAAATTATTTCAACAATTATCTGTTTCTATTAATTGATTTTTTTTTCTCTTCGTATTTATTTATATTTTCCATTTCACCATAACCCCTCATTATGTAAAACAATATATCACATATAGCTAAAAACAATTTAATTTGCTCCATAGAAAAATGACTTAATTTATATAAATTCTTGTTTTCCTCTTTTATACTTTTGATATTTCTGTTTAATTTTCGGCAATTAAAGGAAAATGAATGAGGAAATCACGTCAAACTCATACCATTTTTACCTTTACACTCTTGTGGTAGGTAGAACATAAAGCTGTGCTCATGGAGTAATTGCGTGCTGAAATCTAAAATTCTGAGGAGCGTCTTTCCACTCTAAGAGCGATCCGTACACGGAAATGAGATGGTAATAATAGTAAAATATTAAAATAACCTTTTCTATTTAATGCTACTCCATTACAGAACCTAAGCACTCATGGAAATTTCCCCAGGGCCTTGTCTTGATACGAGTACGTCACGAAACAAGGGGAGATTTTCATTTTGTTTTTAAGAATTTTTGAACGAGCAATTCAGCGTGGCCCAGTTCAGCTGTTTCTATTTGACTATTTATAAGTTACGGGCACTTGTGAGACATATGCTTTCACGCGTGTCTCTGATAGTTGGCATTTAATGTACTAGAGCTCTCTGTTTCCATATACTTTTTTTAGTCTTAGGAAATTAATAAATAATGTGCAAATGATGAAAATAATTTATTTGCCTTGTCTAGATAAGGAAGATAAAAATCTGAGGTGATTTGTTGTTTGTATTTTTCACCCCTGGATACGTATTAGTTGTATGTTTAAAATGAAATGTATTTGCTGTATGAGAGTAATTTCTGAATTTTTTTAGAAAAACATTTGTTAAAGAAATAACACTAATTGTCAGACAGTTTTGGTGTGAAATTTAACTTATGTATTGAATCAGAGGAAATATTTTCATAGAAAATTATATGCTATTTAAGGCAGGTGAATGAGTTAAAAAATCTTTTTATCATGTGTTGTTTTTGTTTGAGCAAATTGGCAACAAATTAGCGATTTATAGCTTTTCAGGTATCAATTTTTCGCTTTTAGGGCTATTAGAAAATATTGCAAAAAGTTGTCATATGGGACGATTTATCACTAACAAGAGTTACAACTGCTAGTCGTTACTCAATAAGTTACAACTTGATTTCCAAATAATTTCTTATCTGAATTCGTACGAATTGTCTTAGTTAATTCATTTATTTTTTAAATTCCTACGAGCTATATGAATTAATTTGAGTCATCAACCAGATTAAACTAGTTTGAATCAATCACGAGACTCTCAGATGCGTCGATATTTAGGAAAATGATTTTTTTTTAAATCTAAAAATCGCTTGAGCTCCAAAATTTTGTTAGCCAGGTAGAAAAAATCCTAATATTAAAAGATTGGATAAAGGAAGAGATTTTATTTTTTCTTCAGGAACGAGGAAATATAGTTACTAAGCTATCTGCAAGATTTTGGGGAAATCATTTCATAATTTTTTAAAGTAGGAGACTTTATGTTTCATACCATCTTTTAATCAAAAGAAGTTCCAGTTTTTTCCCCAATTTTTATTAAACTTTAGACATTAAATGTAACTTTAGTTCCAGTAATGTTTTTCAGTCTATTTTATACAAAATTTCAAAAAAAAAATGATTTTATTGCATTTTTCAAAAATTTAACCCGATCATAGAAACTTCGGAAAGAAGGTCGCTTTTTAAATATAAGAAGGATAAACGGCAAGACAAAATGCTAAAATATAAATCTTTCTTTCTTGAAACCTTTTTTTTAAAAAAATTTTCCACGAAAGAACTTTTTTATTAAAAACTTCTTAAACTAAAAACTTTATTTTTCAATTTGATTCTTATAAATTACTATAAAGGTTGAAAGCAGGAAATGCAATAATTAAAGCGATTTAGTATTTTTATAATAAGGGACTAGTATAATATTCAATATGTTTGTAGACATATTTTAAGTACAAGTATTTTATTTATAAATGCTTACGTGATAAAATGTTTATCTCCTTTCATTTGATATATATATTTAAGTTAAATATTTTTCTATAGAAAGATATTAATATTTTTAATATAATTACTTTTATTTGCTGCTTGGCTGTATTGTAATTTCCTGAAGTATTTAATTTCAGTTTTCAATGTATTTGCAGACATTGTATTTATTTCCAAATACTAACTCAAGAAAAATAGTTGATATATTGGATATGATATATTGAAATTAAAATTATTGCGTAAAACTTTTGAATATGTAATTTTATGTGTTACAATGTTAATATTGTAATAAAAAAGAATAATATTTATCTAACTTTTTTTATAATTATTATTATTCATGAGAATACTTAACAAATCCTCAATGCTTGTAAAAATACTTTTACATAAGGCTTAAAATATTTTTACGTAAGTTTAACCAAAGCATAATTCATGTGCCATTAAATTCTACACAACCAATCATAGCCAAAACACTTCTAAAATAATATTTGTGATAACTTCTTTAAAACTTTTTAGTATATTATTAAAAGAAAGTTTTATAAAGTGATTCCATTTGCCTTATCGTTTACGGTTAAGGCTTTAACCCATCATGTTTCTTTTTTAAATAAATATAAGGAAATCAAACAGTCATTTTTTTCTCAAATTATCTATCAGTTGCCACCTTTCACAATGGAATTAAATTGTGTTCTAAAAAGTAAAATATTGTATCACCATCAAGAACATACAACTGTACAAAACTTCATAATTCAAATACACGAAAAGTGAGAGAAAAAAATTGATCTCCAAAATTCCTTCTTAATAAGCTCGCACGAAATTAAGACAAAAGAAAATATGTTAACAAAACGTGGAACAGCATTTACTAAGCTCCCAAGTTCCATTCCATAACTAAGCAGCATTCTATAAATAGTTCTCGAAAAGACACACGTTATTCTATTAAATGCTGAAGACGAAACAAAAACCATACGATTCATCACCATCACCATCTTTGCCTATATTTCATTTATTGTATTACCATCAAAAGCATATAACTGTACAAACGTTTATAATTCTGGTAAAAAAAAAAAAAAAAAAAAAAAAAAAAATGCTAGAAAAATCAATTTCAAAATCTTGGTCTAAGACAAAGGAGAGCGTGTAGATAAAACATGAAACAGCCATTCCAAAACTCCCAAGTTCCATTCCATAACTAAGCAGCATTCTACAAATAGCTCTCGAAAAGACACACCGTATTCTCTTAATATCTGACAAAAAAACAAAAACCGTGAGATTCATTAACATCTCCTTCCTTGCCTACCTTTTATTTATTGTATCACCATCAAGAACATACAAATGTACACAGAAAAGCGAGAAAATATCGATTACAAAATCTCTTCTTAACAAACTCTGAAGGAATGGAAACGTGTGAATTAAACATGAAGTAACAATTCCAAAAGCTCCCAAGTTACATTTTAGAATTAACCAGCATTCCACAAATAGTTCTTGAAAAGCTACACTTTTATTTTCTAATTGCTTCGACGAAACAAAAACCATACGATTCATCACCATCTCCTTCCTTGCTACCTTTCATTTCTTCCACTGCAAATACCCGGCCAGCGAATTCCCTTTCCTCCCTTTCTTTTCACGTCATTTCAATTCCACACCACATCTCTCAACTGCCGTAAAATTCTCATTCAGCCCTGAGCTCCGGCAACTTTCATCCCCAACTTCCCGACCCCTGGATCTTTCTCGTGGCTCTCGGCCAAGTCTCTGGAAGTCGGTGAATAAAGTACATTTCCGATTCTTTTGGAAAAGAAATGTATATATAAGGAGAAAACGACCCCGACTTTTTGGCTGGGGAAAATTCTTCCACCCTCCTACTCTTCCCTCAGAAGTATATACAGATAATATTCCTTTTGGAATTTTCAGAGGAACTTCGAGTTCTTTTCGATGTCTCAGTTGCCAGTAAATGAGAAAAGGATGACCTGAATTTTAAGTTGAAACTAACAAAAGGGAGAAAAAAAAAACCCAGAGTAGCAGATGGTTTTGTTCGTGATCTGTTTGAATTGGGATTTCTTCAGGGAGGAAGATGTAATTTGGGGGAGGGGGGATTGTAGGGAAAAAACTTCAGCGAAGTGCGCTTCAAGTTTTTGTTAGTTTTTTTCCCCTTCATGCTTGTTATTAAGAAGATATTAGTTGATCAGGTTTGCATTGAGCAAATTGAAGTTAAATCTTTTAAAATAGAAACGCGTTTTGATTTTAAAAGATTCTATAATGAAAACAAATTTAAGCACCTTAAGTTGAAACTAACAAAAGAAAGAAACCCAGAGTAGCAGATGGTTTTGTTCGTGATTTATTTGAATTGGGATTTCTTCAGGGAGGAGGATATATTTTTGGAGGAAAAATCAAAAAGTAGAAAAAAACTTCAGTGAAAAGTGTTCCGAGTTTTTGTTAGTTCCTTCCCCCCCCCATACTTGATCTTAAGATATTAGTTTATCAGTTTTGTATTGAGCAAATTGAAGTTAAATCTTTTAAAATCGAAACAAGCTTTGATTTTATAACCAAAAGTTTTAAAAGCTTCAAGTTGAAGCTAACAAAAGGGGAAAATTGCAGAGTAGCCGATTGTTTTGTTCGTGCTCTGTTTGAATTGGGATTTCATCAAGGCGGAGAATGTAATTTTGTGGAAAAATTCGGGCAGAAACAAACTTTAGCGAAGCGAGTTCAAAATTTTTGTTACTCTTCCCCTCCTCTCATATTTGTTCTTAAGATATTAGTTGATCAGTTTTGCTTTGAGCAAAATGAAGTTAAATATGTTGAAATTGAAACTAGAAAAATTCCTTATAAGGGACATTAATTCGCATTTTATAATTTTTTCTCATTTACCTTAAAGATGATATAATGCAATTGATATAATCGATTTTTTCTTAAAAATAACTTATTTTTACTAAAATCAGTTACTAGGTTTTTAAAGAACGCTTTTTGATAACCATTACCATCGACAAGTACCAAAGAAGATTTTCACTTTCCTCACTGAATTTTTTTTTAAATTGAAAAAAAAAAAAAGATTTTCACTTGGGTTTTTTATTTATTTTATAGTATCTCATTTTATAAACTATACGTTCTGTAATTTTTAATAGACAGATTCCATAGACATCTTACCTTTAAGTTTTTTTCAAATAAAAGTATGAAATTTAATATTGATAGTTTGACAGCCAGAAAACCAGTTTTCTAAATTAAGAATATGATCACCAGAGGTGTCTATAAAATCCTATCTCATACTGTTGTTAAATTTTAATATACTTGTCAATACTAAACGTGTTTGAATTTTATATTTCTCACTAACACATATGTTGTTCCCACAGCTAAGTACACTTTTTTCCCAGTAAAAGCGTATCCATAATCGATGTATGATGAGATTATCTTTCTCAAATTACTTTCTGTACCGTGAGAACGTGCTATTCTACTTTTTTTTAATTCCCCTAAAATTAGAATACTTTCGTGGCATGGCATCGCTTCCATCACGATCTCAACAGCAATGGGAACTTTTAGTAATATATAATTTTCTTCGTCCAAACCGCACCATACCCTGATAATGTTTTGTTAAAGAATTCGAAGCAAGATGTTCACCAGACGATAAAATCGGACCAATCATGTGTCACGTTTTCGTTAGCGACCTTTCGACTTCGGGAGAATATTTCGAGAGTGTAATGCTGTAGGTCTCTGGGCAAGGTGAATCTTTTGTGTTCCAACCTGGCTAATGGATGCTCATCCTGTAAGGTTAAGTACCATAAGGCATTCACTTGGTGTTAAAAAGGATCAACTCTCTATGAATTCTGAGACTGTCGTCATTTTTCAGCGAGGTTTTAAGCATGTCGTCACTTTGAATCTGTTTGGGATTCGTAGATACAAAGAATTGTACTAGGCTTCCATCTGAAAAGATCTGAAAAAGATATAATAATCGGGTAAATTTTTAAACTTATAATACCAATATTAAATGTTATTTGCTAAGATTTAATTATAATACAGAGTCAAAAAGTGTATTTACATACATGAAAGAATCATTAAAATTAATATTTATACGTTATTTTTTAATCAATAAAAAGAATAGCATTGAAGTCATACTCAATCACCCATTGATATTTTTCTTCTTTGACTGTACTTCATTGGAAGAGAGGCTGCTTGATTGATCGAATTCAAATTTGCAATACATAAATGCATAAAAAATACAATACAGTATTTCAATAAACTTCAAAACATACACTATGTAAATCTATCTTTAAGAGTGACTCATTAATAAGCTTATTTAAAAGATCAGGTAATTGTCAGTTCTGAAGGCTTCGTAGAATCTAATTGGAAAGCACTAAATAATTCAATAGTCAACGACTGTTTGAAGATTTGAATTTCAGTTAATATTTTTCACCCTTTATCTGCATATTTAGATCTTTAGGGTTTTCTTGTTATTTGACAACTACTTGACATTTTAGACATTTTTTTTTATTCAGTATCTTAAAAATTGCTGTTAACTTCTCTAATAATCACTTCTAATCAGTTTTGACAAACTGTATCGCAACGCTTTTATTATTCATCGAGAAATTGCATTCTTTTGAATTTTAATTTCTTTCATAGAATTTCACCATGTGCTTCATTACAATGATCCTGTTTATCTACCATATTCTAACATGGCTTTTGCTCTAATAAAACCCAACCATCTAACCTAGTTACTAATCGTTTGTACTATAAAGAATGTTGGTAGCCTTAAAAAAAAGAGCATATATATTTGAAAAATTATTCTTTAATTCTTCTGTTATTAAATACCAAATTTAAGAGGTATTTGGTATGTGCTCTAAAAATAATTTTATAATATTATAAATACAGTCTATATACTTAACATAATGGAATTTTAAAATATATAAAGGTAAACGAATCTGAATTATTTATTTATAAGCAAGTCGAGAATGAAAAACTAAATTAATAATGCAGTGATATTGAGTTGAATTTTCTACTTTATCAAATTATTAAATAGTTTTGCCTTTTTCGTACTTCAAAGTATAGTCATAGCATTTTTCGATTACAGTTTTTCAGTTGAAAATAAAAGATTGATTACCGAAGAAGACACAAACCTAAACACATTTAAAATTAGAAAATTCTTTTTGTAACTTCAAAACGTACAATCTTTTTAAGATATGGTATACAATGAATGATCTTTGTCAGTGCATATCTAAGCAAAACCTAATACGATAGTTTTAGAATTTCAACATAAGGAAAAATAAGTGGATAGCTGTCAATAGCTTCCTGGGATTTGATGCTATGATTGAATGAAATGGGATAAAAATATTTTTACCGTAGTGTCAATATCTTTAATCTTTCATTGGTATACCAAACATAAAGCAAGGAAAAAAGTTATATATATATTTATCAATTGAAAATCATATGTAAATAAGCATATGTAATCAGATTATCATACAGATTTTAATTCAACATCGAAAACTTTATTTAACTTCCCTGTAATTCTTTATCAATTGGTTTCGCAACAATCTATTAATAACAGAAACGATGAATATGGAATTCGAAAAATGTTGCATCGATTATTTTTCCGCTATATTTTGTGAGTTATCAAACCAAACTACATCAAAATCTGTGTACTGGGTGAATTGGTTCCTTGCTGTATAACCGAATTCATTTCTTAACTTGCGACTTACTTCATGTAGCGGAAATAAGGCAGTAAAAGTTAACCATGAATGCGCTATAACTGCGCGTAACTTCTGCAGGAAAAGAAGGGGGAAGAAAAGCCTTACCCAATATCCAGTTGCAACTTCAATGGACCCGGTTTGTTGGTGAAAAGGTAATAGATGTAAAAAAAACCCGAGAGAGAGAACAAATAACAAAAAAGAAAAAAAAATAGATGAACCTTTAATTACTGTCCGGAGACATCACAGAAGAAGGGTAATTATATTGTTACCTACAGGGGAGATATACTATGCGACACACGAACTGAAGAAATCCAGTTTCTTTGAGGCAATAGGCCGGGTTTAGGTTTGGTCTCCCTTCCTGTTTTGTCTTAATCGTTTGTTTAAAAGTTTTTGAATGTAAACTCCCGAGAAAATTCCGTTTGGTGCTTTCGAAAGTGTGTTATGTCTTGTAGAAGTCATTTGTTTTTTAATGGATGATTTAGATGTTAAAATCCACAGGGTTTGGGGCTGAAGTCGATGGAGCTCTACTTTTGGCAATCCATCCAGTTTATTATGTCTTGTTAGATTAATTTATGAATCTTATGAATCTTTGCGTATTCAGGTGGTTTCTGTTCCACAAAGGTATATTTAAGATATCAAATATATTTCTAAATCATGTACATGAAATTGCTAAAAACATCTTATTAAGAACTGAGGAAATATTTTATAGTTACATTACAATCAAATGCATCCTAGCATAAGTCGAAAAATATTGGCCATGTATATGATTCTAAATGACCCGTGGAAAAGAAAGTACAAATGAATAAATGCGTTTTCCTGCTTCAAATAAAAATTCTCAAACAGGGGAAAAAAAACACACCTTACATTTCTTACTATATGTGTGTTCCATGCATTGTGCATTGACTTTCTTTGTTATATTGTAATATTTACTTATTAAAAGGCTGGCGTTTTTTAACAACACACATATTTTATTTTAATGTGGCCACTTTTAGTACATTCTAGCAGTATATTCCAGAAAACATATATCATTAACTACGATTAGTTGCAAATCATGTTGCAGTTAAAATAATTGTTATATTATCCATATACTGTTTAAAAAAATTAAGACCTTGCAATATTATTATAATAGACTTTTTTTTTTAAAAAAAAGCTTTTCTGTGAAATAAATAATATGTTGACAGAAACAAAAATATATTTCAGGAAGACTCTGGGAGGGAATAGACAGATTAAAAAGGTATTTTCTCTTCAACTTAAATAACTAATGCACGACAATAGTTGCGCTTCATTTAAAATCTAATGCTTAAATCATTGAATTTTTAATAATTTATCCATATTTTAAGTTGTAAAATCCAATCATAGAAATTTGCTTAGTGACCAATATAATATTAACCACTTATGTATTATAAGTCAAAACAATAAACTAATACTACTATATAAGTTTTTTTGTATGATTACTGTGTTATTGATGAGAATACTTGATTTTTTTTTCTTTAATCTTTTTCTCTTTTTCTTTTCTTTTTTAACTATGCTGTTAAATAATGGTACTTAAAACTTGGCGATATATCGCTCTTTTCTAAGATAAAGCTGAATTTTAATTTTGTTTAATGATGAACATGGATTTTAACAGGTGATACAGTATAAGAAAATCTGCAAAAAATTTTCTAACTGTCTTATAATTCTTATATGAAATTCTAAAATCCCTCTTTAATTATTTGTATTTCGAATACCATCACAATTAGACTACTATTCGTTTCAGTATCTGAAGGCAACTACTTTTCAATTATTCTATCTCAATGAGAGGCAAAACGAGGAAGTATGAGCGCATTTTCAAAATTTACTTCATTGTTAAATAAAGTAAATCTCATCTCTCTCTCTTCCATTCATTATTTTTACCAGCCTCATTTTGTCAAATTGAATCCATATTAATGCATTCTTAAAAGTGGGAGGGGTTTAGAATTCGTTGACAAGCAATACAATAATAGGAGATTCTTTGAATTTTGTCTTATGTCAGTGTTCAATTGGATTTAACATGTAATAAAAAAGTTTCAGTGGTCATTCAGTGGTAATTTTAAATAAAAATGTATGGTAACGAGTTTATAACTAAGGATGTCATGAATTATTGTCTTAATTTTTTTATTATTTCTCATTGGAAAAATATAAATAAAATAGTTATCTGAGCCTTATTAATAATTCATCTTCTCGCAATCCAAATGCAAACAAATGTTATATGAATATCTTGGAATAAATCCACCGATGTTTCATACTGCACCACTTCGCCCTGCACTTCCGCACGCATTTAATCCCTACCCTCCTGAGGACATCCAGTTATTCCTCTTTCCAGCTTGTTCGTCATTACCGGTAACCTGCATTTCTATCAAAAATATCTTTCCGCTGTATTTACTGCTCCTCGGTCATGCTCGCGGTTTGCTAAAGGGGCTGTTAGTTGCCATTAACGATCCGGCAGGCACACTCGTTATCCGACACTTCGGAAAAGTTTGGATATCCGTTGGGGGCAGGAGGGGAGAACTGCTCTCTGGCCATTAAAAGAAAGGATATATTTCCCAGGATACCAAACCTGCCTCAAGAAAATTGCTGTACCTTAAAAGTTCTTTTATAGATATGGGAAAAAATGATCCATGATAGGATCCTTTTCTTGTGAATCCTATCATAAATTTTTCTTGAGGGGGAAAAAATGTGATTTTTGTGTATGTGTAAAATTAAATTATAAATTTAATTGCTTTTCTGGGAGTTCTTATATCTTAGAATTATACTGAATATACCCCTCATTTATCGAAATAATTATGATTATGCTTGCTTGTTGTATAAGTTATTGAAACGTATGAAATAAAATTTACACATATTTACATGTGAAAAATACATGAAACTTATTCTGTTAATTAATTGCGAATGAAAAAAAATATACGAAACTTATTCCATTAATTAATTGCGAATGAAAAATATATGAAACTTTTTTCTGTTAGATAATTGAGAAGGGAACAAATTTGAAATCTATGAAACTTCTTTCACATTTGATGAACAAAGTTGGGGAGGGTGGGTAACCAATGCAACTCTTCTTATGAGTCCTGTAATCGTAACCTTCTCTTATTAAAAAGAGGAAGAGACGCAAAGACAGAAGAATCGTAAAGATATAGAAAAGAGAATACAATGGCATATGAGTAAAAGAAAAATTTTACTTTTTTATAACCACCCCTATAAAAAAAGGGATTTTATAGTGTGATAAAATATAATATTTGATTCTTAAAATTAAGTAATAAAAATGTCTCCAAATTTTTATTTTCTTAAATTTTAATTATAGCATAACAGTAGTAAGAACAGTACAGTAACAGTAATGTAAGCTGGAAGTGTGGGCAGACAACGCAATTTGCTTGAAATCCTCTTATATAATTAAAAATAATGAAAAAAGTTGGTGAGACCAAAACAATGTGCTGAAGAAAAAAGAAATAATGTTAAGGAAATGAATGTAAAAAAAGATTAATACTCAGAAGCCTAATGAGTGCATGATATAATATGGTTTTATCGCTTCCAATCGTTATTATTGGGCCAGTAAGTGAAAATAACACCAGTGACAGAAAAATTAACATAAATGCACTAAAGTTTCTCTAAAAAGCCCGAAAGATTAGCATACGAGGCCTCTAAATTACCTTTACTTCACAGTAGTTAGACGACTAATGCTATATTTAAAATTATACTAATTACTGGTAAAAAGAGAATGAAATCGGTATAGAATCGAAAAACTGAGAGCTGTTATTTAAAAAAATAGCTGCCATAATGCCACATTATTAATACAAATTTAAATAAATGTTGAATCGAAAAATAACTCAGTATAAGTATCAGAAGAAATATTTTATTAATTTTAGCTGTTATTAATTATTGTCGAAATGTGACAAATAATAGTCTTCATCCATTTCAAAAACAACTGGCGTTAAATGCTATCACAAATCAAATGCCCAAATCAGCTGCGTTAAATAATATGACAAGTAAAACAAAACAAGGTCATTTGATGCACACCCAACGATGTTGGATATTAATATTTATTTAATTATATTAAATAACCTTCCATTTGATCAGTAAATCATGATACCCCCTCGCCACAAATTCACCCCAAAGTAGTTTCTTTTTTTGGCCATTTAGCTTTATGAATGGGCCAGCACTCCCACCCTAGAAGTGCAGAAACATAAACTGCTTCCGCAATGTGCGTTAAACACTCAACACGTTCTAATCGCTGAGGCGGCCCTTTTTTTCTACATCATCAATAAACTCTTAACCGAGGAAGGAGTGCCCCAAGAACCACGCCTCCTCAAGAATAAGGGAGTGTGTGAGCCAAAGGGAGAAAAAAAAAAGAAAATGTAACAAGTAGAATCGCGAACACACAAAAACAATATACAATAAAGGAAGAGAAGAAAAAAAATCAAGCTACTTAATTCCTAAAAGGGTTCCCCCCTTCTCATCCTCTGGCCATTTTCGAATTAAGGCACTCGTCTAATCACCGCGGGTAAAGAAAATACAGTAGTTGTTCCGCTTAACAAATTTACTGGTGGCTAATTTGGTATGTAGGAGGTAGATTCAATTGAGGTGTTGCACTGGAGTGGCATAAAAAAAGTTTCTGACGATTGAGTTTAAGAATCAGGTAATGGTGAGAATATGTATGAGGCCAAGCCCAATAGGGGGTGTAGTAGTTAGGTCACGTGACAGGGGAAGAGAAATCTAGCCTGCCGTGGTAGACTTTTTTTTGTTGTTGAATTTAATCTTTCACCGTGGTGTGAGGAAAGTTGTCAATACATATTTATACCAGAAGCACGTGTGGTTGGTAAGAGATCAAGACGAGATTTGATTTTGTCAAAATAAAGTGAGATGTTCGCCTTTCGCGCTTTTTTCATCATTAGCTTCTTGTGCTTTTTTTTTTTTCGTCCGTCCCTCATCTCCCACGTGAGCGAAGTTTTTTTTTTCCCCCTCTCCTTCTTTCACGGGCGTCTAGTTGCTTGAAACGTGTTTACCGAACGGGTTTGTCTTCTTCTTCAGCTGCTAGAGCACCTGTCGGAAATGTGACATTTCTGGTTCCTGTGTCAGGATGACTGTCAGATTCTTTTTTTGTGTGTGCCTTTTTTTCTGTTTTTCTTTTTATATGTAGCACGTAATCTGCAGCCGAATTTCTTGACAGGAGGATTCTATTAACCGCGATGTATCTGCATCAGATAGGGCTAAAGAATATATTTCGTTAGAATTATTTACAAATTTAGAAGAAGAATTTATTGCAAAAATTTTATCGTCATAATAGAATTTATTTAAACCATGATATTGGCAATTTGTTTTTGGTTTATTATTTTTTAGCCGCATATTTGTTCCGTTAATATTGAAAAGGCATTATGTATTTTATCATGTGAGAACATGATGTTGTTTTAACTTGAGGTTTTTGGAACCTCAAAATACGAAAGCAGCAAAATGTTGAAGCCTTAAAGTATGTAGGCAATAAATTGGAGATTTATCCTTTTTTCCCCCCTTTTCTTTTTTGAGTCAGTTTTTACTGTATAGCTCTTGAAATATCTATCGTCTGCTAGTGTATTTTTATTTTAGTGTCGGCTTCACATTATAATTTTTCCATTATCTATCGTCTGCTGTTGAAATTTATCCTTTGGAAATCACAGCGTTAGTGCCTAACTCGTGGAATTTTTTTTTTTTTTAAATAAACCAACAAGTTAAAATACGTTTGTTTAATCTATAAAGATTGTTGGTTCGGGGATAATTTGAACATATTAAAACAGGGTTATTATAAAGTAATGCAGAAAATTGTCATATTTTATTTATTTTAAATTTTTATACTGAATCAGTCTGTTACAACACGTAATTAATGCTTCATAGATATATTATTTCCTATTACCTGTTGATTACTGATTGGAAACAAATATACGTATGTGTGTGTATGTGCGCACGTAGGCACACGCGGATGTGGGTGGATGTGTTGGCGTTGTACAGAATCAACTTGCTATCATAGTTTGGATGAAGGTGTAGGCACCATGAGTGGAATTTTGCTTATGATTTAAGTTAATAAAAAAGAAAAGGCGATTTTTTTTCATCATTTTTCACAAAATATCATTACAGAAAATTATTTTTACATGGTTCTAATATTCAATATATTATCATTTTTATGATATTAATTGAATTTTTTTGTATTTTGTTATGATTTTTTTACCAGTAATTTTTTTAATGTAACTTTCAAAAAATGAATTTCAGTGTAACAATGAAACTTAAATCACTTTCATTATTTTATTACTTATTTAATCGCGTTGTTGTTGTTGTTTTAATTGATTAGTGCGAGGGAAGAATATGAAAATGAGGAAAAACTCTACATTATCTATTTTCTTTGAGGAATAAGAATTTTGATGCTACAATATAACAAAAAACAACAAATAATAATAATAAAGATCAACCGGCTGCTTGCGTTTTTAAAAACAATGTGATGTATTAGGACTTATATGAAATTGGAAGAGTTATAAATAAAGAAGAATTGCAATTAACATATTAGATATAAGGTTATTAAGATAGGATTATTCCCCTATCAGAATTTTATGCTTAAAAATACTTTCTTCAGGAAATCATGATAATCATTTTCAATATAAGTCTGAATAAGAATTAAAGATATAATCATAATTAAATACAACTGATATTTCCAGCTAGCCAAGTCACCAAGGACGATTGGTGGATAGAAAAACCAACTCGAAAAACATCTTTCGCATTAGTAAAAATTTTATTGCTATTACATTTTTAATACTATTTTATTAATGCTAATTATGCGATTATAAATTATTTAATGTTACTACTATTTTATTTCATTCTTAATTCCGAGTTTTACATAAATTGTATGAAATTTATATTATATATATATATATATATATACAATCATAAAATTATTAAAACAATCAAAACCCATTTTTTGATCAACAAAAATTAAAACGAAACCAACTAGGTCGAAATCGAAATTAAAACTCAATTCAGAATTACACGCTAAAAGTTCACAAAATGAAAGGTAAATGAATAAGAACCAATTAATGAAACAAATCCAAAATACTATATTCAAAGAATTATTTAAACGAAATAGAAACAGAAGTAACCACTGAAACGAAACCAAAACCGGAATCGAAACTAAAAATCATTACTGATTCAAACAAGTTTTAAGAATTAAAATGTTTTTAAATCAATCATTGTATTTGATTCGGTTGTCTTATTTTGTTAATTTTATATATATATATATATATATATATATATATATATATATATGTTTTCTACGGACCAAAAATGTGTCCCTCAAAAGGAAATTCACAAACAAATAATTGAAGCGTACAGAGGCAAAGCAATGAGTAGACAAAATGTGTCATTTTTTTAAATCGGGCAGAGAGATTACTGGGAGCGTTTAGGTGGGAACTCTGGAGTCACCCCCTCCCCATACAACCACGGTTTTGCTCCCAATGACTATTTCCTTTTCCTGGCATTTAAGAAATACTTATCCGAAACAAGGTTCATATCAGACGATAATGTTCAAAAAGGTGCCGAGAACTGGTTCAGTAGTCTGGACCTAATTATTATCAATATGAGTTAAACAAATTGGCCGGGTAGTGTGATAAATGCCTCAACAGGTTTGTTGATTATGTAGAGAAGGAACCGGCACATATGTCTCTAAGTTACCAATTGTGAGCATTTTTCCTTTGCTTTGTAAACTTTTTTTGACATCCCCCCTCATATGTATATCATACAAATAGTACATCAGCATATATATATATATATATATATATATATATATATATATATATATACACACACACACACACACACACATACACATGTTGATGTACTTCAAGATTCTTTTTCTCCTTTTTATTTGCTGACTCTAGTTCTTCGAAACTTGTGTTAGCAGGTGCGAAGCAGAACTGCTAGAACCTATCTTTCGCTACGAGCAGTGGAGGTAGCGTGAAAAAGAAATAAAGAAAGAAAAAATTCTTCTTTCCTACTCCCCTCAGTCCCATGAGGTATGTTTTCATGGGCTTTGAAAGGGGATAGAAATAAAATCATCCTACAAAGTGCTAACGCTTCCCCATCCCGGAACGCACGAAAAAGCATAAACTCCAGTTTGTCAGTAGGAGAAGACTCAGCTCCGAGTCAAGTTGAGTTGCACCAGGGAATCGGGTCTCCAAGGCAACCGAAGGATAATTCGATCCAAAGGCCAGAGGAGCGTAACCTATTCTGCTGCACAACTTACAAGGCCCGAACATGTTATTTTAAACAGTGCAGCACAAATCACGTTACGAGAAGAAGGAATCGGTTCGAGGGAAAAGTACTTTTATTATTTTCCCTTTTTATTATTTTTGGAGGGATTTTTTTTTCTTTATTTTTATTTCCCGCTTTTCCTACCACCTCACTTTAAAAATTTTGACTTTCGACGTCGTCGACGAGTTTGTAGCATTGAAAAGCAGCCGAAACTGCGACTGCTTGTTCTTCTTGATGGAGATGGATTAGGTCAGGGGTCTTTTGTAAATTTCGTTTCTTAACGCTGGTTTGTATCCGTTGAAGTCCTTTCTTCCATCGGAGAGCTTTGTGATTTAAATTAAGTGGTGTTTAAATTATATGTATTTCCTTGTCTGTGGCATTCTGCGAGACATTAATTCATCAAGTTGCTAAACTACCTTTCACAGTAAAGGAAAAATATTTTTTCCCCTCACTTTAAGGATGGAGTCATTATGTTGCCCATCATTGTGATTTATTTTTAATTTATATATGTTATATTATTATTATCATTTTAGACATTTTAACAAATAGAATCACTTATGGATTTAAAACTATAATTAATATTTTTTTACATTGATTAATTTCAAATTTTTGTTAACCTTAAGAAATGGTATGAATTGAAAATTATAAGGAATATTTTTTTAATAGGATAAAGATGTTTCGAAAATATTCCAGAAACATAGTTTCCTCGTTTAGGATTTTTTTTTTTTTTTTTTTTTTTTTTTAAATAGTTTAATTTCGAAATTTTTCTAATCTTAAAAAATGCTAGGAATTTTAAGGGAAAAAACATATCGGTATTGAATCAAATGCATGTATCCAAATTATTACATAAATCATTTTTATTAATTCTTTTTACTTTATAAATCCATCAACAGAAGGAGCTGCGTTTTCTAAAGTCTCGTATACTAAGTGCATTAAGAGGATGTATTTTGTTTATCAGAAAATTCGATCTCTAAATTCCGATTGTATTTTATATTTTGGATCTCCCTGCCACCCATTGAAAAAGGGTTTGTCGGCTGTCCGACCTTTTTACCTATCTATTTTCTCCATGACCAATCTCACATATTTCAAATAATCAAAGAAATTTGAAAAAAGAAAAAGAAAAAGAAACCTTGGTTATTACTTTTTTTTTCAAATCTGAATTTTTTCAAAAAAAATTATAATTTATTTCAGATTTATGAATAGGTATTTACTGGAATTAATAACTTAAAATAAAAACAATATTTTCAAAACTAATATATAAAGTGAATTTCTTATAAATTTTTTACTTATTTTTAAGGCAGGAATCAACTAAACGACGCTATTTTTCATAATTCAATGAAAAAAATATTAGCACTTTTTAATCTGCCATAAAATAATTTAGAAATATACAGAAAGAAATCTGTCTAAATTTAAAATACTATATATAAAATTACTTTTATTTAGATTCCTTTATTACCCTTCCTCTCTATGTAGAAAACTTAGAAATTCGTTGTATTATACCATCGCTTTTCGTTCTACAAAGCTATTCAGGTTAAAAAAGATGTCAAATTCTATTTAGAAGAAATACGGATCACTCCTAAATTCAAAATGGTATTGAATCTTATAATGTAATTATATTTCATAATAGAATTCCATGAAATTTTATTTTGATATTCCTTCGATTTGGGAAACCCATAGTAATTGCTTCATTGTTATTTTTGTCCATTGAATGGTTATCTATATAATTTTATAATTTGTAAAGTTAAGTATGTAAGTTAAAGTATAATTTGTAATTTGTAAAAAGATATATAGTAATCTATATATCTTTCATTCATATTTCATTATTTTTTTTTATTTTCTTCTCGAAAAATTACGCTAAAGAACCGCTCCATATTTTTCATTTAGGAGATAGTAATTTTAACTTGTAATCGATTGTTATAATAAACCATTGCAAAACTTTATGTTTAGAGTGTGTCAATAAAAGTTCGACTGAGTGCTATAACTTCAAATAATTTGATTTCATTAATGATTTGCACATATGATAGTAATGTCAAAAGTAAATTAATTATGTAATCGGCATTTTTTAAAGATGTTTTTTTTAGCATTATCGTGTTTTTTGAGGACGATTTCACTTTACATTTAGAATTAATATTTTGGAAGCTCTAAGATAATTTTGGTTTTCAAGTGCCTCACATACACCTTAATTCTAAAATTAGACAAATCAAATTCAAGATCTTGTCGAGGCGAGAAGTGTATTTTATTTTACATTTATTTGCATTTTGCAAAAAAATATCCAAAATCAGAAACTAGGAGAAATTAAAAGAATTATAATAAGGAAAATTAGCCACAATATAGCCACAATATAATAAAATCGAGTAAAACAAATCATTAATTTTTTTACTTCAAATAATTTGTTGATCATTTCGAGGTAATTATTTATCCTTTTCTCAAAATATTAATTAAATTATTTATCCTTTTTTATAAATAAAGATATTCCCTATATTGTATAAATATTTACTGCATCTTCATATAGTAAAATTCCCATTTCGTCAAGTCATTACATTTTTTTCAATGAAATATTTCTTAAGTCATATCGGGGTACTTATTTATTCTTTTAAAGTCATGAATATAAACATTTCCATACTGTATAAATACTCACTGCATCACCGCATACCAAAATTTCCATTGCGTAAAGTTATTAATAGAATTTTTTTTTCAAATAATTCTTAGGTCATTTCGGGATAATTAGTAGAAATATTTCCATATTGTATTAATACTTACTGTATCTCCGTATCCAAAAATTCACATTTCGTAAAGTCATTGCTTTTTCATTACATTTTTTATTATTTCGAGGTCGCTTCGATGTAATTAATTATTTACCTTTTCTTAAATATCATTAGAAATATTCTACATATTGAATAAATACTCATTGCATCTTCGTAAAGTAAAATTCACATTTCGTAAAGTTCACATTTCTTTTTTTTATTATTATTTCAAATAATTTTTAGGTCATTTCAGTTTAATTATATATTCTTTCATAAAAATTAAGAATATTTCTACTTATAGAAATAATCCTTATATTGTATAGATACTCTCTGCATCTCCATGTATTACAATTCATATTTCGTATTCATATTTTTTATTATATGAAAAAATATAATGACTTGACGAAATGGGGATTTTACTATATGAAGATGTAGTAAATATTTATACAATATGGGGATATCTTTATTTATGACTTTGAGAAAAGGATAAATAATTACCTCGAAATGATCAAAACATTATTTGAAGTAAAAAAAAAAATTAATAATGATTTATGTATTCATATTTCTCGTGAGTATTGTATTTTTGTATTGTATTTTGTATTTTTTTATATATATTTCGAATAACTTTTAGGTCATTTAGGGATAATTATTTATCCTTTCCTTAAAGTCATAAGTAGAAATAATCCTCTACTTGTATAAATACTTATTGCCTCTTCTTATACAAAAATTCGCAATATGTAAAGTCATATATTTATCAATACCATTTCTAATAACTACCAGTTACATTGTCCACGGCCATTATTCAAAATTTTCAGTCTTTCGAATTAAACTAAATAAACTGTCGACAAAACTACCAAAGGGCGTTGTTTATTACAATTTTACCATAACCCCAAATTATTCGTTATACACTTTCACACGTAAAGATTTTAAACGAAAAAAGCAAGAAAAAAATACTTTGAGAAATTTCTCTAATACATAAACAAATAGAATAAGTGTCCCTTTATTATTTACCGTAATTGGCTCTGTATTTTTCTTTTTTCAATATTGAATAATCTCCAAGTTTGATTGAAAACACCATTCGCAAACTCACACTGACTGGAAAGAAAATCACAGCCTCCTAGAAAGAAAAAAAAAGGGGGGGGGGGGGTGAAAAAAGAAGAAAACAAAACAATAATGATAAAATTCGTTGCGCCTAATGTGGGCCCATTACATTTTCTGCGGTCTTTCCACCCTCCCTGTGAAACGGTAGCCACGTCTTGCGACCGTAACTGTGAGAGTCGTTTTATACAGAGAAGACAATTTTCTATAGCAGCGCCTCTACCCTCCCCTCCTTCTACTTATATCAATAGGGTTTTTTGTACCCCCATGTTTTCCATTGTAAAGGAAAGTTGGCGAAAAAATTACTGCAAAAAAAGAAAAAAAAATGATAAAGGATCAAAGACGAGACGCCAAGCAACATGAAGGTAGGAGGTGGGATGGGAGAGGAGGAAAACATTAAAAAAAATAAGAAAAGAAAAAGATAAAAAAATAAAGTAATAATAATAGTAAAAATATCGAAAGGTACGAAGTGAGGTAGCCGCTTCGTCTGCAATTAAGGGCAATTACAACTATTTCCCTCTTCGTGGAACTGTAGAGTAGAAAAGAAAGACACACACTTGGGGAGGACAGACGAAACCAAGTTTTTTCGGGGTGTGTCCACAAATTAAGTTAGCAGCTCCTGTTCCGGTTCTGAAAGGTTCGTTGTTAACTTCTACTTTCTAGGAATAATTAGAAAAATATTTACCTTCCTAGAATCTTTAATTTTTTTAAACATGAAATGAGTTTTGCGGCTTAAAAAAATATTAACTTACCGTTTTCAAGTATTTCGAAAGTGAACGATGTAGAATGTTATCGTTTGATTCCTTCTGTTATCGCTTATGATCAGAGTCATGCATTTTTGAATTTCAATTATTAGTTTATATTTCATGATTTACAGATGAAAAAAGTCAAATAAATTTCAACCATTTTAAAAACCGTTCTTTGGAATAATGTTTTTGAAGAAATTATATTCTTTCCAAAAAAGAAAAAAAAA
>JAPMOQ010026328.1:142711-172285 GCA_026543055.1 Argiope trifasciata | reverse complement strand
TATGTTCACAAATCGAAATATGAAGGTCTCCATTTTTGAATAGTTAATTTCAATTGCCATCGGCCTTGTAAAAGAAAAGTAGACAAACTAATAAGCTATTTTAACGAAACAGGAAATCCCATAGCAATTTTTAAGTTGAAAACAAAAACAATTTCTTTTAACATTACTAAGAGAAAATTAATCTTATTTCAATGTTTTTCGATGTTTTAGCAGTTTTTCATCTTGCATGCAACTGAATCTTGAGAACGACCATGATATTCGCTCGAACAATAGAAACATAAAATTTATATTATAAAAAATGATTATCTCATTAATTTTCTTGAAATATTTTGTAAAACATTCCTCACAGCGTTACTTGCGGCATCATATCCAAGATGAAAAATTAGCTTCAAACTTAAGTCTAGCATCCACCCAATATGATATGAGCTTGTCATGTAACGTTAAAAATATTAGAATATGTATTTAGAAATCCTTAAAAAAAAACAATTTTAGCTAACCTTTGGTTGCAGTCATATACAGCCATTTGGCGCCTTGCGAGGTTGGTAATTTTTCGGCGGTACTTTTGCTAATGTTATGCCATTGCTTTAATTTGCGCTACATTTGGCCATTTCACTAAAATTTGGCGATAAACTATTTTCTTAGCGAAAACGATTGTATATCAAAGTTGTTCCATATTCACTAAAAATATACAATAGATAAGCTGTTTTTAAATTTAAAAATATACAAATAATTCATAATAGCTACTGTTTCGCACTTTTTTTTAAATCAACTCTGTATAATAGGATATGAAAATAACATTCAGCTTGCTTCTTAATATATCTTTTTAAACTATATTGGATATTTTTCTTCCTGGTGCCAAGATAAAAAGATTTTGTTTGAGTATAACTCTACAAAGTGCCACATAAATTTGTCCATGGACAATATACTAATATCTTCTCCAATAAATGCCCTACAAAATGGTATAAATATCTCTACTATCAGTTAATTTTTGAAAGCATAAAGAGTTTTGAACTGCAGTTTAAAATCAGACATAAAAAACAAGGAAGAACATAAGCAAATAAATGTATTGCTTGTACATATCACAGTTTGAGCAAGTACGGATAAGTGCAACGCACAGGTACTGCTGTTTGAAGCCATGCGAGCAAAATAATAAAATCACAATTATAAAACTCCTTTTTTATTTTGATATGACTCCAATATACTAAAATCTTTCCCAATAAATTCCCTTCCAAATGGTGTTATATATCTCCAGTATCAGTTAAGTATTCACGAGTTTTTCGAGATCAAACATACAGACGCTTTTAGGAAACTTCATGTTATACTATGTATAATAATAACTAGTTGAACTTCTGAAAGTCGTGAAAAAACCCAAGTACTTCAGTTTTGTTTATGCAGTAGATAAAAAAAATGAGCTAATAAGTAACAGATTTTTTTAAATATAACTTCAATTTATTTCCTTTAAACCTTTGCCGATATTTTCAGAGAGCACACTACCCCGTCCTTACCTTCAATAGCAACAATCAACTTAAATACATTAGACAGGAGACTTTAATTGCCAATTACCTTAAAAGGGCATGTTTCTCTTTTCTTAAAATATTATCCATAGCTCCGGTTAAGTCAAAAGGCTACACGCGCAAAGCTTCTTGTTTTTCACAAGCCCTAGATAGATTGAGTAAAATTTCTGTAATCTAATTTCCTTGAAGTTTAATAATATAAAATTATGTCTCTCCGCGTTAAAACCTTCAAAGATAGAAATAAGCTAATAAGTAAGCCTGCTCTTTGTGGAACGAACCATTTGCTTTGTTGCTTATAATTGAGTTACCTTTTGAACGTTAATAAGATTATACAAACGAATCGCAGGGCATAGTATTTTTATCAACGTACATTTATGTAAAAAGAAATGGCTTTGCAAATTCATTATTAAGTAATGCTTTTTATTTTTAAAATCTTCTGTTATAATAAAGTTAATTATATTTACAAAGAATTCTTTTGTTTGATGCTCAACGAAATTCCAATTCTTTTTCGGGAACATAGGTTAACTATGATAAAAGTTAGGGTTAGAAGAGAATTAAAAATCTCTTAGAAGTTCAAATGTGATGGATGAAACATTAATTAACTAAAATCTAAATTGAATTAAATATGGATAAATGGATGTTTTAGCTTTATTATTATATATCACTTTTTAATAATTAGAAAAAATTATGATTCTGAAATGCATCAAATACGCAATTTATTTTTACATCGAGACAATATATCAATTTGTTAATAATTTCTTTTGAGCATAGATTTTTATATATATATATAAGAGTTGCTAAAAAGATTTTGCATGAAAAATTATTATTTCCAATAATTAAATTTTTGTAACCAAGAAAACATTTTTAAGCCTTGTACAAAGATGATACACTTAGAATTTTTTAAAATTCATTTTCTGTTAATTATTTTCCATTAAGAAACGGAAAGTTTCCATTTTGTGCTCATTGTATTTAAAATACGTTTTGCATCAATTAAACTAAAACATACCGCTTTTTACTTTATTCTATAAGTTATCTTATAGAATCGATGACTTGGTTATTGATTTTGTTTTAAGAATCAAAATATTAAAAGAGAAAAAAAATGTAAATTTTTTTCTCTTAAAAACTTAATCCTAAAAAAATTGAAAAACTAAATTATAGTTGTACAGAGTAAAATATAATTTGAAGAATTATCAAATTATAGTTCCATACTTCTATAGTAAAATAAGAAATTCCTTAGAGAGAACGAAATAATCAAATTCTGGCTCTATATAACATATTTAAACTGATATTCAGTTGTATACTTTTAGTAAATGTCTGAAGAGTACCATTTTCAGTAATAAATTCATATGATTTTTTAAATAAGCAGGATTCTATATAGTATTGACGGTGCTCAAACGTACACTTTTAGCTGTAAGCATTTTATTTATTTCCCAAATTAAGTAGTAATTCAAATAGTAATTCTAGTAATTCGTAACTAGTAATTCGTCTACTAGTAATTCAATAACTACTTCTAACAATAACATTTGTACCTACAATAAATAAAATAATTTTTATTTAGAAAATAGATCGTTTAATGGCAAAGCTTTTGTTTTAAATGAACCCCTTCATTTGAATTACATTAAATAGCAAAAAATAACATTATAATACTTAAAAAAAACGACCTTCTAATTGTAAACATTTTATTTACGTTAAAAATAGAAGCTTAAGTTATACATTAAAACAAAGATACCACTAGAAAGCTAATTTTTTAATCTTTAAATTGATGTAAAAATCATGTTTGTGCGATAATATTTTCGGAAGTTATAGCGAAAAATCGTCGAAATTTCACTTAAATTTTAATTAATTCAAATTCTAATTAAAAATTCGAAAAAAGGGCTCCGAGGTGCACATACCCGACCGCCAAGGTATACATGTACCAAATTTGGTAGCTGTAGGTCCAACGGTCTGGTCTGTAGAGCGCCAACACACACACACACACACATTGAGCTTTATTATAAGTATAGATATACTTTATTTAGGAACAGAAAAAAATATAAATATTTTATATATCTCTCATATTACAATCGATGGTAATTTTAAAAAACTATATAACGTTTGTGTCTACAATATCTATTTATATGTATATATATTTTATTTCTGGAGGAAAAAAAATGTAAATATTTTATCTATCCCTCATATTACAATCAGAGGTAATTTTTTGAATACAACTTTTGACCCTACAATATATATATATATATATATATATATATATATAAACAGAAATCATGCGAGTAAATATTTTAATTCAACTCTCATTATTAATTTCAAATTTAGTATAAGTTTAATTACAAAAGAACAACCGCATGAATTTGAGTACTACTTGAAGAGACAGAGAAAAAAATCATTTTGTAGACATCAATCGGTTTCGCCACCTCTCTATGTAGACAAGTCAGTAGGATTAAATGAAGACAAATGCATAAGCAGCTAGGTTCATCCAGTCAACCTTTAAACAAGTTTTTCAAGCTCTCCAAAAGAAAAACAAACAAACCTGGCACCAGGTTGAATGTGAAAGCAATCGAGCTGTTAGATTTATTACAGCATTATAATTCAAGTACATTTCTCTTCAGATTCTAAAAACAGTAAAAACTGCTATTCATTCCTTTAATAGAGTCGTTACAAATTGTTTAGAAAGGCCGGTTCTAAATCCTTCAAGAAATATTTACGACCAGTGTGCTAAAAACCGGAAGCCCAACAGGTCTCCGCGGGAGGTCCGACAGCTTGGCGTTCTGAGTGGGGAACAAAAAAAGAAAATAAATACACAAAATTTCGGTGACTCCTCCTTTTCGTACCAATAGGCGGATCTTAAGACGTCTCAGGCGTGGTCTGGAGTGTTTAGTGGTTCAGATTAGCAACTTGCTACCGGTTCACAACAGTAGCTCAATGGTCGGTTACTTCTGGACCAATGAGAAGTAGGCTAGATTCAGAACATCCCACCAGAAAACTTGCCATTTTTTTAAATGAACTTTTCAAGAGTTTTTTGAACTTCCAAACTTGTTCTGGAGAACATAGAAGGGTTGTTTTGTCATATAATTTTTTTGTGATAAGTGTTTAGTTTTGTTTATTTATTTCAGCGAAAGAGATTTTTGGACTTTTTTTGCGGGTGTTTTTAAAAACAGGTTGTGAACATTGCAGCGATATGTTATTATTTTTATATTCTAAATTCGGTAAAGAAAGAAATTTATGTTGTTGAAATTTTCTCAATGTTTGCTATACAGCTTTAAATATGCCATTTTACACTGGAATTGTTAATAAACAAAAGCGTTTCTTAAAATAATTGGATTAAAGTTCAAAAACATACACAAAATATACACGCTTTTTCTTGTTTCTAAATATTTAGATTTCTGAGAATCTTTTATTGTTATGCCAGTGTTATTTTTTATGATTGTATATTTATTGATAAATTTTATTATTAACTTTAAAGTGTTTCAACCATCGACTTCATCGTGGAATTCTCCTTAGCCTTGCACCAAAATGATAATAAAAATAAATATATTTATCACTCGTACTTTCTCATTTTCCAAATTATTTTGGAAATTATGAATTTTGCGTGTATCACTTCAGTTTTTAAATTTAAAAAACGCTTATTTATAAATTTATATCAATACAAATTATGCGTTTAATTTTTGCCATGAAAAAACAGAATTTTATAATCAATTAAATTTAATTATTTTTATTTCTGCTTTTTTACTTAATGATTTAAAAAAAATATTATCTGAAATTTGATTAAATTTTTTGTTAATATTTTCATTTATTAATACACATTTTAACATTTATTGTTTAATGATCTAAAATGTTTTCACGTCTTTCATTTCCAAAATAAATTTCAAAAAAATTGATTGAAAATAATTATTAATTTAAACTAACTGTAATTAAATATGCGTGATGTAAAATTTCATCTCGTCTGTCATTTCATAAATATTTTTCAAACAAATTTGAATAATTCAATCTCACTGTAATTAAATGTAAATGATGCAAAGTTACTTCCCGTCTTTTATTTCCTAAATAAATTTCTAAAACTTTGAATTAAAATAATTTATCAATCTAATTCACTATAATTAAATGTACATGATGTACAATTTCTTCATGCTTTTCATTTTTTAAACAATTTTCAAATAATTTGAATGAAAATCATTTATTAATTTATTTTTATCTCCCCCTAGGAAATGTTTTATACTTAACCGCTCTTAAAAAAGCTTAGTAAAGAATTTTTAGTAGGATTTAAATTTTATGATTTCAATGTTTAAAATATACTATTTTTTCTTTTTCATTTTCGAATGTTTATAAGTATTTATTTAATTGCCATTGAAAACTAAGAAGTTGTATAGTCGTCTATCAATTTTAATTTCAAGAATATTTTGTTTTCAAGCTGTAAGAAAAGCGTTTATCTGTAAACAATGTGTACACTAATTTAAGCATTTGTAAAAGAGCATAAGAAAAAAAAATATTTATATCTTCATAACTATAAATTCCTTTGGCGTTTTTTTTTTATCTGAAATAAATTGTACCTTAAATTCTATTTTTCAAATTTTTCTTATTTTTGCTTTAAAACTATGTTTCTTTTATTACAATTGCAATTAAATTCATAATAGAAACAATTGTACCACAAAATTTACTGTCTGCTAAATATTCAATGTACAGTTTCGTCCTCTAGAATCCATCTCCTTTAATTATTCCATATAATTCGTCAATTTAATACGTGCATCGTAAAATCAGAAATCTTGAAGTAATTTTATTTTCATGTCTTGTAATTTTCTCATTTTTATATATTGGTAACGTATTCTGATTAATTGTGTTCGAATATTTTAGATATTTGTTTTTAAAATTTTCATTGATAAAAATCATAAATATATTTAATATGCTATTAGCAAAATCATACTGATTATCATTAGGTGAAGATTGTTTTCATCTTTAAATCGAAAACCTTAACATTTTCAGTGGCATCGAATGATTTGAATTTCTGAATATTTAAAAATTAAGACAGAGGGATTATCTATACACTTGTAATATTAACAGGCTACGAAATCATTAAAAATTATATTTATAAAAACTAAATAATCGGATTTCGGTTTCTGAAATTTAATGCAAACACTCACGCTTTCCCTGCAGTAATGGTATGTTCAACATTTATTTTAAACTTTATCTTCACCAATACATTTCTCATATAATTACATTAAACAATTAAGGCACTGTAAATAACTGGTAGTATGTTTATAAGTGAAAACAGGTTTCAACTTCAACAATAACAGTAAGAATCCAAGAGTTTCAAAAACAAGACTTTTCTTGAAATCTGTAAATAAATAAATAAATAACACACACAAATTATTTAACACATAAAAAATAGATGCCATACGATAAACATTAAATAGTTGATATCGAAAAATCAACATCAAATTTATCTTCCAGTTTTTAAATCTTTTTTAAGACGCATCGCAAGAAAATAATTCATTGGTTAAAAAAATTATTACTTTAATAGAATAATAATACGAAAATAAGAGAAAAATAGATTAGTTAGAATAAATTGGAATGGAATAATAAACATACCATTTTCTTTAATTTCAATTACATATATTTTTGTCTTTTTTTCTCTATGTTTAAAATAATGTAAGTAAGCTTATCATGTTTTAGATTATAAATTGATTGTTTGTTTGTTTTCTTTTGTAGGTAAGTCAATCCTGAATTTCTACTGCTACCAACCACTTAGAATGCGAGGAGATATGTAAATAGGAAAGTAATATTTTGTTTTTAAACAACTTTGCTTATAATCTAACTCAATTTTGAAGCTGACTTTTGAAGTGAAATTAAAGAAAAGCTACTTGATATAAAGTAATGTCAATCAATAGACTATTTTTTCTGGTTAAAAAATTGCTCATATTTTTGTGGAAAATCTGATTTTTACAACTAGTTGTAAAATTTAATGATGAAATATTTGCAACATATTTCAATAATTCTTTAATTTTTTCCAATTTTTTACTCTTTTTAAAAATCTTAATAGTTTCTTAAAATCGCATAAAAATATAAATGTTATTGGTGTGTTCTAATTTTTGTGATTGGAACAATGCTGTAAAAATATTTGTCCCTTTAATATTCCTTTTTTATAATTATAAATTATTTCTTTTTGCGAAACTGTTGTTTTTAATTGTTATTCATTGTTTTATCACCCAAATGCATTGATAGAAACTTTCGCTTATTATATACAATTTCTTTTATTATCGGCAATAGTTTTCGAACTTTTGTTAGAACATTTATCCTTTACCATCAGATAAAAATGAAAAAAGTGTTATTTTCTTATCTTTGCCGTATGCATACAGCATATAGTTCAATTAGGGCTTAGTTGGGAATGCAGTTAAGGGAATAGAATAAGCATTTTTTATTTCTCCATTTTATCAATTTGGTACAGACGAACATTTGGCAAAGCTACATTTAACCTCGGAATCACATACTAAGGGTCAGCCATCTACCTAATTGCTTATTTAAAATTTTTTAATTTTCACATATATAAAAAAAGACAAAATGGCAGACAGTTGTTTCTTTGATCCTACTGTCTTCAAATTGATGCAGATTTGAATTTCTGGTGAAAAAATTTGCAGACCAATTTTTATAAAAATAAGTTTCAATGCGTTTTTGAATTGTAGAGTTCGATTACTGTTTAGTTTCAAATGCAATGAAGAGAATATAATAAGCATTTTTGATTTCTTCCTTTTGATCAATTTCATCTAAAATTTGGAGCATATCAAAATTTGGCATGATTGCATTCACTGTTAGGATCAAATACTAAGGGTAAGCCTTAGTATGTGATCCTAACAGTGATACCTTATTGCTTCCTCATTTTTAATTATTTCATTCATGTATAAAAATTAGATAAACGGTAAAAAATTGTCTTTTCTGCGGCTTTATCTTAAAATTGATATCGGTTTAAATTTCTGGTGAAAAAAATTACAAACCGAATTTTCTTTCATATCTCAATGCATTTTTAGTAGTCAGGTCCACACGAATATAGATAGATCTTACATTTGAATTATTTTATTTAAAAGTTAAACTTTTGACTGCCTAATTTTTAAAAATCCCTATTTAATGATGAGGTTTTCAAATAAAACTATTTTTCAAGCAAAGTGAACTAATACGATACGTTAGACGAAAACAATATGATGTAATAAAACTCTGTAATCTTAAAAATAAACACATTACGCTTTAAAAACGTGGGATGGTATAGAAAATGAACTGATTGCCAACCCTCTGGAATATCGAGATACGCAGCTGGAGTATAACTAAAAGTTGAACATTTAGGTAGACAAATTTTATTTGTCTAGCTATTTCCATACAATATATATTATCATGTTCTTTGACAGTCAGAAAGGACGCAATTAGATAAGAATAATAGCAAAAATAATGTTTATAAGATTCGAAGAGTTAAAAAAATATCGATATTCATCAAACCCTATTGTTCGAATTCTTTGATGATAACAATATTTTTGTTTTGTATACCTCATATATGATAAAGTAACATTTTTTGTGTGTTGGCATTCATCTGCAAATCTTCCAGCCGAGCATTATCTTAATAGATAGAAAGTGGATGTCTTCCATTATTCCTTGGTTGGGTTCGTGAATGATAGCATATAACAATTCGAACCGCACCCTTCATACAATGAATGCCATTTCCAGTGGAAGGACACGCTTTTAGCTTTTAGTTCCTTCCTCTATTCTCGCTGGAGACAGGGCGTGGCCAGGAAAAAGCTCTTCGATAAGTTAAGCAAAATGCCTGTTCAGGAAAGCTAATCATGATAGGGAGGTGCAGGCATGAAATATTCACGTTCATTGACTGGTAGCCCGATATGGTGCGACGCAAGATGTGCGATGACCTCTTCCGGTGATTACTCTGTTGCTTCGACAAATTATTTCACCTCCACATGCCATTAAAGAGGCCATTAAGAAATGCTTTCAGGAAAATCAGTCAATATTTATTTTTTTCTCCATGGAAATCGTCGCCGATAGCGCCAATAGACAAACGGATAATCTTGAAATGGATGAAAGTTGTCTGTGATAGATGTTTAGAGTTGTAACTCATATCTCAAGGTACAGCTTATCCCAGAAAGAATAAAGATACGTGATACTTTTCGAACATGAGAAATGGTGATGATCGTCTGACAAGCCACTTTCGATATTCATCAAGGATAGTTATCATACAAAAGCAAAATAATCGAAATCGGTTTAGTGGCTGTGATTTGGAGACTCTTGCAAGAATATTTCCTTATAGAGAATGAATAATGTAGTAAGGTACCCTCGAAAATAGAAGTGATAGAAGGTAAGCGACCAATAATGGTCACGAGCTGAATATGACCATTATTGGCCTGCAGTCTGTGATAGAAGATTAGTGACCAGTAATGGTCTTGAGCATATTATGACCATTTTTGGGCTGGGGCCTGTGATAGAATAAAAGCTATCCATAATAGTCATAAGCTATTATGATCAATATTGGTCTGAACTTATGTCCAATATTATCTTGACTTCTATTTAACTCTCTGATTCTTAAAAGAAATGAACGATATCTTCTTCAGGTGATTACTCTGTTGATATGCATCTAGATATCAATTAGATATTTAGATTGTGAAATCTGAAATGTGTACGACGAGCACTTCCAATGGTTATTCTGTTTCTTCCAATGGTTATTCTGTTAATGGTTATTTTATCCTCCGCATGCCATTATAGAGGCCATTAAAAACTGCTTTCCCGAAAATCAGTCAATACTTTTTTTCTTCATCGGAGTTATCGCCAATAGGAATTGGATAATGTTTTAGTGGATGAAAGATTTGGTGATCGATGTTTGGAGTTGTTAGTCATATCTAAAGGAACAGGTTATCCCCAAAGAAGAATAAAGACGCGAGAGATCTTTCGAACATGAAAAGTGGTTATTGTGGTGGGATAGGTCAACTTTTGATATGAATCTAGCAATTATAAGCTCTCATGCAAAATGAAAATGATCGAAATTGGTTTAGTTTTTGAGATTTGGGAACTCAATAAAGAAAATTTCTTTTTAGAAAATGTAGAATATAGTAATGCTCCCTTGAAAATGGAATGATAAAAGATGAGATGTCAATAGTGGTCATGAGCTTATATTGGTCTGAAGTCTATGATAGAAGATAAACGACAAATAATAGTCATGAGCTTATTATGACCAATATTGGTCTGAGTTTATAATGACCAATATTGACATGATGTAACTCTCTAATCCCTAAGATCATTCGCGTTCGATTACCTCAGAATGCTCTAGTTGCTCTTCCAAAGATAAAAAAAAATATCACAGCAAGAAGCTTCAGATAAGTTAGGGAAAAGTATTTATAAGTAACTGATAGAGTTTAGCGATTCTATTTCCTAAACGTGGTATACGGCCAGTGCAAACTGAAGAACGGTCGCTGCTCTTTTTGCACGTCAGAACAATCGATTTCAAAATTTATGCATGAAATATGAAAAAAAAATTGATACAAAAAATTTAAAATAAGACCATTGGCAATGACAAAAATGTACACTGTATTTTACATCTTGTTTATGTTTTTTTTTGGGGGGGGTTATCTTGAATAATTATTTTATTAAGGAAAAAAATCAATGAAATATTCCAACCTTATCTACGTTGCTAAGTTTAATACATGGTTTAAATTATCTATAAAAAATACTTAAACTTCAGATTTATAATAATAATAATCGAACAACTATGTTTTAAGATTTTAAATTCCATCTTATTAGCTCAATCTTGGTTACAATTCCAAGAACATTTTGCATATATTATTGAATTGGTTTATTCCTGAGTAATTATTATATCAAGAATAAATCAGAAACTATTGCACCCCCCCCCCTTTTCCTTGGAAACGCGGACAAGACATCATCATCATCAGAAAACAAAGCAAACAAACAACATCTTTCCACCCCAGATTAATAATATTAATAATGAATTATATATATTAGGTTGGGGAAAAAGAAATCCATTATTTTTACGTGAACTTCAAGACTTTATTTAACATGTTTTGCATTGTCCGATTTAGGTCAAATATGCACCATTTTGTTCTATAATTTGTTGCCATTTTAATGGTAGCTTCATTATGCCTCTCTCATAAAAGTCTTGGTCCTTATTAGCGAAAAACTCCAGCAATTGATTTTCACACTCTTCCCTTGATGCCAATTTCTTATCACTAAAAAAGTTTTGCAATGCAAGAAAAAGATGGTAATCGCTTGGTGCGAGGTCCGGACTGTATGGTGGATGCATCAAAACTTCCCAACCAAGCTCCTGGAGTTTCTGACGAGTCACTATAGAAGTGTGTGGCCTGGCGTTGTCCTGATGGAACACGACACCTCTTCTGTTGGCCAATTCTGGCCGTTTCTGGTCAATTGCTCGCTTCAGACGGTCCAGTTGTTGACAATAGATGTCTGAATTTAATGTTTGGCCATATGGAAGCAACTCGTAATAAATGATTCCTTTCCAATCCCACCAAACGCAAAGCAGAACCTTCCTGGCCGTTAGTCCCGGTTCGAATCGACGAAACCAAAATTGCGCGTAATTAGCTGTTACAGTATCGGGACCATAAACACTATTCACATTTTCAGCCGCCTGACTTGCATTTTCGCCCTTATCAAAGAAAAACTGTAAAATGTACCGAATTTTCTCTTTGTTGACTTCCATCTTTAACGCCGTGTAACTCAGAACTGAATGGACAAAACAAAAAACTGCAAACGAATTCTTTTAGTGCGAACTGTTACCTTGACAACGAGCATAAATTTGAAATTGTTTGATCGATAATTTACGAGATATCGATCACTACAGCCATCTACCGAAAAAATAATGGATTTCTTTTTCCCCAACCTAATATTTATAGACTTGAAATTCCATCTCATTAGATCATTCTTGGATACAATCTTAAGAACAGACAAGAAATAAAATGACAGCTCTGCCGGTTATATTGTCAATTTTGATACAAGAAATCACACTACTATGATTAATAATAATAAGACTTCTATGTTTTACAGTTTAGAATTCCATCTTGTTACACCAATCTTGGATATAATCCTAAGAATGGACCAGAAATAAAATTACAGTTCTGCCTGTTATGTTGTCATCTTTTGTTTCACCAATTTATCATTCTGGGACTCTCAAACTGGGCACACTTCTATCGGGAGAAAGCCTCCACCGTTTGTCCTGATTCCTTTCTCCGGACATTAGAGTATTAGAATGCGAAGGATGAGTACGGAAACGTTGTACAAGCGACCGCCGCGACCACATCACATGATGGATTATGTCTGTAGGGGACGTGTGTCGCGTGCCTGAGTCGTTTGTCAAACCCCCTACGCCCCCAGTTTAGACAATCTCCACTCCGATGCTCATGTATCATTTTTGATTCGGAGTGCCACGACATTTGCAGTTAGGCCTCTTTTTCTTCCGGACCTCTACCCCTAAACAGACAAGATTCGAGTGCCAAAGCGTGCCTGTCTCTCATCATAAAATGGATTGCATCATTTCGCAAAGGGTGTTATTGAGTTTGTTCAATTGTCTTCAGACTTTGTTGAAGAGACAATCCATTGGGAGTCGCCGTACTGTTCTGAAAATATAAAGTTTTGAAATTTTATAGAACTTACGATCAAGCTCTATATAGATTGATATTGATTTAAATTTTAGTAAATCATTACTTGAAATGGCAATATAGTGAATCATTTTTTTTAGTTGTCATTCTTCCAGCCCTATTTCAGTAGCTTTAAAATGGTTCTCTAATGTTTTGATTGCTATAATTTTTGAAACTTGGCAATCTTTTTGTTCTGATTTTTAAGCATCAATAATAAGAAATAGAAGAAAATGTTCCCACTTTATAAATATTTCTATTTAGAATTATTTTCTGCAATAACACATGATGTAATTCTTTGATTTTTAGCCCCAGTTTCTGCACCACTTGCAGTCATTCCCTCACTATATCCTTTTTTATAAAAATTCTTTTTCAAAAGACCGGAACGGATAATAGAAAAAAATCATGTCAGAGAATCAGTGTGAAACATCAATTAAATGCTTCATTTATTTTCTCATCTAATTGATTTCGATTTTGATTACTTTAATAACTATTTCTCTTCTCATTTTAATGCATGCCTTGTTTTTTGTTTACATTCTAAAGTTACAATAAATAATCAAAGGTTATTTCTTAACTATGTAATGAAATTTTATTTACTTATCGGATACAATCTGTACTCGGATATAATCGGATACAATTGCTGATAGTTAATAATAAAAATTTTGCCCAATTGAAAGCTAACTTTTAGTTTTTCCTATATTTTAGTGTAATAGCTTTTTTAAAAATATATTTTCTCAGCCATAATTTGTTTGATAAGAAATATAAATTTTGCCACGAAGATACAAATAACTACGCCTTTAATTTAAACAAACAACTGGATTTATGAGAACGAAGCAACTTACAACAGCACGAGACTGAGAACTTACTCATCACTGATGAGACTCAGCTTTTATGCACGCATAGAATGTTTGAGAAAAATCCAATTTGAATATTTATGAAAGATCTATGACCTTCCAGATATTAGATAAACTGGGGAGCATATATAGCAATTTAAATAAAAGAAGAATCCCGCTCTTTTGGATGAAACACAGTGGATGGGATTTGAACCGAACCAACTAGGGACCAACCAATCTTAAATGAGTTGCTCAGCCGATTGAGCCTAGGCGATGGTTTTTCTGATTTGTGCTGCAATATGCTGCAGAATCAAACAAAGAACGAAAATGTTAGAAAAAGTAGCAAACTATATATTGCTCTAAAATCCAAAGATATCATCAAATGTCCGCAGCAATTACCCATATTATGTATGTTTAACGGTATTCCAGAAAAATTATTTAAAAAAAGCTGATCGCTTGTGAATCTTTATTTAATTGCCAATTACTTAAGCAGCCTAATCAGATCTAGATGTAATACAATCTATCCATTAGTGATTTAAATCCATCATTCCACCGTCAGCTTTCATTTTTCTATCCAGAATCGCTACCTTAAAAACGCGAGCATCTGTTTAATCGAATGAATTCTCTCCTCTCAGGTTGCCATTCTACTCACCCTCTGAAACTCCTCCACCCCGACTAAGTGCGTGGGTCGGGATGACAAGATTCGATCGATAATGGTAGATATTTTTAGCCCTTCCCCAACGGTCATGTGACACACGGAACCTTGCCACTCGGTAATTGCTTGACGTAATTATTGAACGATAGAGCCCTCGGCCTCCCCCCCTCTCCATCTCGATTCACCTCCCAACTTCAGTCAAATCCTCCCGGCAAGTTAAATACGACAGAACTGTCGTCCCAGAAAAGCTGAAGAACTCTCTCCTTTTCTAGAGGAACAGTTCCCCGTTGTCCTCCCCTCGTTCACTTCTCCCTCAGTCGCTTCCGCCATGAAGAATCGGAAGTTCTTTCTTAATTACCGAATCAGACCGTTCTTGTTGCCGATTCCGTTTTCATTCATCTCGTTTTATTGTTCTGGCTGGATTAAAAGAAGGGTTACTTTGCAGTTGAGAGTTGGAAAGGAGAACTAGCCTCTTGTCTGGTCGACTGAGAACGTGGAGAATTGCCGAAAAATGCAATAGAGACAGAAAATTCACCCAGCTCTGTAAGAAATAAAGTTGTTAGGATATTGGTATCGAAATATATCTGTTACTCTTAAGTGCAACAATCGGATACTTCATTAATTATATAGTTAATGGAAAGATTAGTGAAATCGAAACTTTTTAATGTGGAATCAATTCCACTGTGAATGTTACTCTCTACATATTGTAGAGAGTTGTAGAAAAAAGCACAGTGAAGACGAAACAAAAATTTAGAAATGAACGAATATTCAACGAACAATGTAATAAATAAAGCTGTTAGGATTGAAATGTTTGTTACTCTTTAATGTAACAATAAAATATTTGTAAATTATCTGGGCAATCAAAAGATATATTGTTACCTTTTAGCCTAGAGGTAATCACTCTATGAATGTTACTTTCCTCATATTATATCGCAATAAAGACAAAAAACAATCGACACTAAAGAAAAGCGCAAAAAATATAAAAAAACCAATTTAGATATGAAAGAAAATTTATTCGCGCTGTAATAAATAAAACTTTTAGAATATTGAAATCGAAATGTATTTGTTACTTTTTAAAAAATGCTGTAATCAGGTATTTTTTTAATTATTTGGGTAATCTAAAAACTAGTTAAACCGATACCTTTCAGTGTGGAGTTAACCACTCTATAACTATTACTCCTCACATATTGCAGAAAGTTGTTTAAAAATGCAATAAAAATAAAAACTACGTTTAGATGGTGAAAGAAAATTCACCTAACGCTGTAATAAACAAAGCGTTATTTTACTAAACACTTCATTTTTGATAATGATTTATTGCTTTGGTTATTTTTTCTTTGCTTTTTCTTGAAATCAAATAATTTTTGATAGTTTGATATTAATCCATTTTTCTTAAAATGACCAATAAATAACATATTTCTTATAAAATTTTTTGAATCCTACTATATTAAATTCCTTTGTATTTTTCTCAAAAAAGAAAAACAATCTAATTGATCGAAAATAGTTCTTTCATTTTAAACTGCTCAAATAGAAAAATTAAATCCAGCAATTTTAATTTGAGAAATTAAACTTAAAGACAGCACTAGTACACCAAAATTTTATCTATTATTTAATTATAATTCATTTGCCCAGTATCAAAATGAATAATTTCTTCAGGCTATGATATTTACAAGATACAGAAAATGAAAGCCAATTCTGCAAAATGTTATTGCTGTCAACTCAGGCTTTTCGGTTGTTTGAATAAATCACCAAAACTTTCAGTGCCTTTATTGGCTTTCAGCCACGAGAAAATTGCAGCGTCATCAATTCTCTCTTATTAAGCATTTTTCTGGCGCATAATGAATTTGCTTAAGGAATTTTATAAAGCAGAGATGTTGATGTCCTAAGCTAATCCTGAGATTTCAGGATTCGTTTATTATAAATGCGTAAATTCTAAACGACTGATTCTAATTTAAATTCTTTTCGTAAATTGAATTTAACACGAATGAACTGACTACATAAATTTATGATTCGGTATTTTAGTTTGTAAAACTAATTCTTAAGATATCGGATATTTGTTTTAAAATACAAATTGTTTTCTATTAAAAACAAAACACAGAGGTAAAAATATTTTTTTGTGTGCGAAAAATGCAAGTATAATTCATTCTAAAAAATTTAAATGTTTTTATGAAATTAAGGCTTTTTAATTTTTTTAACATCTTGAATTAATTAACTTTACATTTTGCATCATTAGCATTATAGTTAATTAAACATTCAGATTTTAATTAGGTAAAATTATTTAATAAATTCAATTCTTAATTAAAATGATTATATTTTTGCTATCAGCTGCCACCTATTAACTGTTTTTGGAACTAAATTTTTCGTATTCTTATTGACTGTATTCGGAAACCGTGTTTAATTTGCAAAAAAGTATGCACATTTGGTTTGAATGAAATTTTTAAGTGCTGTAAGGAGAATAATTGGTTCAAGTGCAAAGTAAAGATTAAAAAGGGATTATTATTAACACAAAACAAAACCCCCAATACCGTATTTACGCTAATCTAATGCGCATGTTTTTTGGCCAAATGTAGTATTCAAAATTGTTTTTTTTTTAAATTATTTTTACAAAATTAATTAAACTATTTTTTTTTATTATTTTTACAAATTACATCATTTTATTTAAAATTTTTATTACAATTTTTTTTAAATTACTTAAAGTTTTAAAATGGGGAGGCGCATTAGATTCGCGTAAATACGGTATTTTACAAAAATAACTTTTATAATGTGTGCAATTTTCAACTAATAGAAACGTAGCAATTCATTCACTTTTTTTTTTCAGTAAGACATGTTATCATACAAAGAAGATTCTTAATGTTTATTCGAAATGGAGCCATTGATCTTAAATTGTGACTATGATAGATGTATTTAAAAAAAAATACTCAGTATTAATCGATATAGTTGCTCTTCTCTTGTTCCTTTAAAAACCAAGCAAACTGCAGTAGAAAAAAATAGTAAGTAAAATTATTGCCCATCTAATTAAAATTTTATTCTCCGTACACTTAATGCAAACAAATCTGACAAACACTCGTATGCCCAGTATCAGAATTGTTAATAATTATTTGGATCTATTCTTCAATTTATTTTCTAGCTGCGATATCCTCTCTTTAAAATGGTCGAAATGAATTATATTGACATTTTTGCATTAACTTCTTTGAATTTATCGACTGGAAATGGAAAATAAGCATCAATAAATTATATTGGTTGGATCGATTCTTATTTAACTTAAAGTTAGACGTTTTGTCATAGACTACACTATCTGTCCCTGTCTGTTCAGTTATAACTAAATGGATCACGATTTGCGAATTGATTGGATAGATCAGGGCTTCGTAAACTATGGGCTCTAATTGGACCATTAATTCTGGGATCGAGCACCAAAAATTATTGTCGTTATGTTTCTAAATGGTTTCTTATCGTTAATAAACGGGAATATATATATTTTTATTCTGTTGGAAAAGCATTGTCTGTGAATTACTTCCACCGTTTTTTAATGATAGTATGCAAATATATTTGTTTTATTTTTAATTCGGAAGCTGCGACAAGCATTGTTAGTTATGATTCCAAAATATATCTCACTGGTAAAAAGTAAAAAATGAACCAGAGGACTTTTTTAATTACAACGTTGGAACAAAATTTTGAGAGACCTATATTTATTTCAATTTCTGTTTCAAAAATTGTTTATCATTAACTATGAGTATCAAATTTATTGAATGAGGTGTTTATTTAGAGGTACGAAAAAAGCTACTACTAATTTACGATTCTGTAAATTAGAGTTAAATTTTTTTTCATTGGTTAGAAAAGATTGTGAGTTTCTAAATTTAAAAACTTCTGATGCAGTTAATGTGCATCGTTTCTAATGCATTTCAAATAAGTTTCCTTTAATCAAATGCTGTCTCAACTCAATCAGCTTTGAAACAAGATAAATGTTTACATGTTTTATAAGTCATAAGATCACTATATGAAGGTCAGTGTCAATAATACTTCATTGATTAGAAACAAAATTCCTCTTATACATTAATTACAAAACAAATGCTCCAATTATTTTCTTATATATGATGCTTTTAGACGAAAGTTTTCATCTTTAATTGAAATTGAATTTCTGTGTTCAAGTTTTCTGAATTTGGAATGCATTGGGATTATGCGAAGTAAACACAATAATCAAGAATGGGGCATTCCGTAAAGATAAATTCTGTTCAATCTTTATTGAAAAACCAAGTGATATTTTGGTCAAAAAATTGAAAACTCTGTCTGTCCGCCAATGTGCATGTGAATCTCACAGCAGAAACTAAATAGCTGTTAGATAATTAGAATTTAGCTTATAATATCGTCATTATGACAAAATTTACTGTAAAAAAATGAGCGCTTTTTTTATTTGTTTAAATGTGAAATAAGTATAACAACTGAAAAATACTTTTAAAAATGCATAAATGGAACTAAATTCACGAAACTAAATTACAATTTTACTTCTAATTTACGGAAGGAAACAAATACAACTTTTTGATGAAGCCTAATACAAAAAGCGCCAATTTGTAAAATAAATGTCTGAGAATATCAAGACGTGCATATTTTCATTCGCAGGTTATTGATTTTAAACTTCGTTTAAAATTGGACGCGCTTGACAGGGAATATAGTAATAAAAAAGTAGATTTCGCGAAATAAAAAAATAAATAAAAATTTACAAAAAAAAGCGTTTTTTAAATTTGTTTAAATATGAAATAAGTACAACAACTGAAAAATACTTATAAAAATGCATAAATGAAAGTACGTGCATGGAACTAAATTACAATTTTATTTCTAATTTACCGAAAGAAACAAATGCTTTAATTTTTGACGAAGCCAAATACAAAACGCGCCAATTTGTAAAATAAATGTTTGAGAATATCAAGACGAGCATATTTTCATTTGCAGGTTATTGGTTTAAAACTTCGTTAAAACTTCTCTTGACAGGGAATATAATAATAAAAAAAGTAGATTTCCCGAAATAAAAAAATAAAAACTCCGTCAAACCACACCACCAATAAAAGTTACCGAAGAATCTGAACTAAATTTCGGAGCCATCTGTGAAATCCCAACCACTTGGTTAAAAATCGCCGCCCCCTCCTGCGGTTGGGGCGGAACTTGAGGAGCTTCAATTTGCTGCTAATCCACAGTTCGTGATCCGTCGATCGAGTAATAAACTTCCACCCCCTTTTGCATTTTTCAGCGGCTTTTCTCTATTCGCCCGCGCAGCGTCCGGTTAACGGCAATAAAATTCCTCTCGGTTACGTAATAAATAGGATGCCTGTTACCATGACAACCTCTCGGAGCGGCAAAAATTAGATTTGAGAGGTTGCTAACAGAGACCCGTGTTGGCACCACTGCCTGCCGCTTTTAGATTTTAAAAGCGGAAAAGTTCTTGATTGATAAATTAAAGTTTTAGCAACGGATCAGTCGAAAGCTATCGTTGCCTTCTCGCAAAAGGGGGTTATCTGCAAATTTAATAGAATTGTCGAAAAATTCAAATTTGCGACACTCTAATCATAGTAATTAGTAACATCAATTTAATTTTCCGAATTTTTAATTACTTAACCTTATGAAGAAAAATTTTCTATTAAAAACAATGCTTTTTTTTTATTTTGCATTCATTTTATTTAAGTTTAGAATGAATAAAAGCATCTTATCGAAATAGTTGCGACAACAGGCAAATGAATATGATGCTTTTTCATCTATAACTTTCTATATAGTAAAAATATTTGTATAGAATTTGATTACTAAAATTAGAACTTTAAAAATTCGGCACAATATATATACATAACAATAACATGTCTTGAAAAGGCAGAAAGTTGGATAAATATGGTAAAAGGATTTTTTTTTCTTTGTTCATATGCATTATATAAGAAAAGCAGAAAAAACTGGTCTTCTAAAATTTTGGAATTTTGTAACCTAAAAATCCTCACAAAACAGCTAACAACAATTTAGAATACCATAACATTTGCATGAAAGAAGAAGTATTTTTGCTCGGAATAAAGAATGATTTTATTTATACAATGAGACTGCAAAATATTGCTTTAAAATTCTCAAATTTCATCTATCTGAAACGATTTTAAATCAGCAATTTCCGCGATTTGAAACTTGAGCGCCATCTATCGTCATAAAAGAAAATTGCAAATACTCAAATTTCCAGAATTTCCAACAATAATATAAATAAATATTTGATATAATTTATAAAATATTGCTTTGTTACAAGTAGGAAAATTTCTCTTGTATTTAAGTAATAGTTGTATGATTTTACTGGCAAAAATTTTAAAGATGTAGTCGTTATTTAAAATTTAAAAAATAATAATAATGCATTTAAGATTGGGGATTCTAAGGGGAATATTCCAAATTCATTTTTTAGTAAATTCATTAGTTTACCTTAAATAATTTTTTCAACATTTTTTCAATGATTAGAGAATTATTTGTTCTTTATATAAGTGTATATATAACGAAAAAAAAAATCCTAGAAGTATGTTAAAAGACAGAAAAACTAGAAAGAATTTTATATCTGAATAAAGTTGTAAATGTAATAAAGTCCCTTATCAAAATAAGTAAATCATAAAGTAAAGAACTTTTCAAGAAATTTATATAATTAAGTTAATTTTCTCTAAAGAATTCAGTGTTATCTACAGAAGATGTATTTCTTTAGATAATTTTGGACATTCAAACTTATTTCTACCTAAATGTGATGCGTGTCCCAAAAGGACTAGCAAAACTTATTACAAATGTCAGACACGAATTTATGTGCGATCTTTTTTATGCGTTGTTGAAACATTTTCTGCATTTTTCCAGCAAAAAGTTGTAAGTATATATTAAAACATTTTACCATAACAGTAAGAAAAATGAATTATTCAAATAGAATACTTTATTTTGCGTGTAGTGTATTTTTTGTGAAAACAGAGCTGCAGTTTACTTGCAGTAATAGTTAGTGTTTGTTTTTTCTCCTGTGCTTGGCTTGTTATTTTTTTTAACTAAAAGTTTGTTGGTTGTCCAACAACTATCACAAACTTCTAAAAGCATGTATTTAATTCTTTTTTTCATACTATAATACAAATCCACTCGCTTTCAGTTAAACTTTAAATATATATATGTTTGTCAAAGCGCAGATATTCATGAACTGAAGCCAATAGTTTCTTTATTATTAAAATACGACAGTATGCTAATGAAGTTTACTATATAAAGAAAAAATTGTGAATTCAAATTTCAGTTTTGAAATATTATAGCTTTTAATGTGTTGGGCACAATATTACATTCAAATCCGAATTTTTATTGAAAACATCCCAATGTGAGTGCATTATATTCTTAAAAAGAGTGGTTTGTTTTGAAATATAATAGCTTATAATGCGTTGGATATAACGTTGCATTCAAGTCCAAACTTTTATTGAAATAATCCCAATGTAAATGCATTATATTCAAAAAGTATCGAATCTGGTTTTAAATAAATATAAAATGAATTGAGTTTCCCTAATGAGGCAGCTAAAATAAAATCCAAAATGCTTTCAAGAAATACTCAAATATGTAAATCATTTTTTAAAAGTAAAGAAATTTACTGGGATCTCGGAGAAACCAGAACTAAATTTTCTAGCAGTAAATCAAAACAATAAAGTAAATGACGTGAATTAATATACTCAATAATAAACTGAGTAAGTTAATTTACTAAGTTAATTAAAATTCAACACTCACAACTTAGGTTGCGAACTTAAAAATATTTATTATGTAAAGTAAAAAAAATTATGCTTGATATTTTCCATCTTTGAAACCTGTTTTACTGGATTAGAGTTTAGAATGGTGAAATAATTTTCTCCATTTTCGAATATGGAATGGTAATGAGAAATACTTTTTTGGTTTACTTTGAAATACTTAAATTGATTTATTATTTCCTTTACTGATTTAAAATAAAAGAAACCCTCAGTTCTACAGATACATTAGAGCAAAAATGTGCTAATGATTTTCTAAAATACAAATTATAAATGGAATAATATTTCATATATGTTGCGTCTAAAAATGTGTTACACATTATAAATGTCAGATATCTAATGTTATTATACATAATAATATCAAAACTCCTTACAACTTTTCAGTAAATGAAATTTTTTTTTCAAGATTCATCTAATTATATGTGCTGAACCCGAGAACTTTAAATAAAAAATTAACTGAATTTTGAAATAAAATAAATATTTCAATATATGGACTATTAAAAATTTAAGTAAAAATAATAGCTGTTAAACTACTTAACGATTACTTTTATTTCTGTCTATGAAAGCGAATTTCATTGATGATTATAATTATTTTAGTGTTTATTATTTATTTTTTTTATTTTTTGTGGCATTTTCCCACAATACCACAAAAAATGACATACGAAAAAACTCATTATTGTTACCTCATTTTCATTCTTGAATGTTAATATTTACTTGAAACATGGAAAAGGAAAAAAAAAGGTGCAATTTCATTACAATGATTAATATGTTACTTAGGCAAAATACTTCGGTAATAATGCATCGAATTTGTGTAAAAAAACTCATGTTTTTTTTATTATCTCTATAAATTAAGGAGTATCTATGATATGATATCACTGACTTTTCAGATCTTTGCAGATATTAAAATAAAATATAATTTAAATCCACTTAAATGAAACATTATTAAAATATTACTTAAAAAGGGCAAGTGTAAATTAATATTTATAACCAAAACTAGTACATCTCATAAATCTAAAGAAATTTGCTACAAATATTGCCATATTTCAAAAGTCAAGACCTTTGAAAATTGTTTTCAAATACAAATACTACATTAAATATAAGTACTTTTAAAGCTATATTTAAATTTTGAGAAGAGAAAAAAAATTTCATCGAAATTTATTGACAATGCAATTAATTTTTAAATAAGGAAAAATTCCATATTGTATCGTAATAATATCCACTATGTTTCGGGAATTTAGCTTTGTTTTTTTATAAATAGTAAAGATTATTCCAATATCCTAGCCTTTGATTCGAAAAATTCTTTAATTGATTATTTTATAGAAGTTAAATTATTCGTTTCCGTATAAAAATTGTTATAGAGAAAAAAAATCAAAATCATGGTATTTTCAAAATAACTTATTTTATCTTATTTATTTTAACTTTATTTACAGCTATAATATAAATATGTAAACATCTTTCAGAATATATAACATAGTATTTTAATGCATCAACAGTGAGAAATCTGAATATCGTTTGTATAAAGTGTTTTTAGCGATCTTCGAATTCATTTCAGAATAAATTCTTAATCTTTTAAATTTGCAATTATTACTCCGCTTTACTTTGCCATTTTATCTCCCTGAATATCTAAACAATGCATTTCTTTAATAAATCGCATTATTTAAAAAATTGAAAGGACAAAAAATGACGCAGTTATGATTTGATAACAAAAGTTGAAGACAATTATAATATAAGTAAAAAACTTAATGTTTTCAGGCTTCTTAACAAGGTTTTATTACATATATTTTTATAATTAACTCATATTGTTTGTCAATAAACGATATTGTTGCTTAACCTCAAAAGATCTGATGTATGTGAGATCAGCTCCAGTAGGTTGTTGACTGCCAAAAAAATTTATAATAAAGGAATCGGAGGTTCAGTTTTCCTTAGAAAATGCGATGCAACCCAGAATGTAATCCGGCTAAGCTGGATTGTCACAGCATTTTTTACAAGTGGATGAATTTTTTTACCACTTTCAAAGGAAACACACTTAATGAGGATACTTTTTAGTTTATCCAGAATAGTTTGGGAGTTAGATCACATTTGAGTTCCAGAAGAGTTCCAGGGAAAGTTCGCGAGTACGATCGGTGCACAAGTGGAATACCACATATTAAATTGAGTTTAAATCTTACATTTGAGTACAGTTCTTGGGAAGCAAGCGCTGAGTCATTGACCATTTCATTATCACTACCCTTTTTGGCCAATCTGTCAGCGTCTTCATTACCACTGATGTTCATGCATGGATCCATTGGAAGAGAAAGTCATGGTTCCGTGAGATCTTCCTCAGTTTGTGTAGAATAGATACCATAGTTCCATCATTTGCCACTAAGCACACCCATCTCGCCACTAAGATGCTGCACACTGCGATTGTCCGATAAATTAATATTTTGTGATAATATCTTGTGGCTGTGATTGTCCCCAAAATCACTATCATAAGATATGATAGTATCAAGCTGTATATCAATCATATTAAGCGGAAACTTACTTCAAAAGTTTTTTTTTTTATTTGTACAAATAATCATGCTTAGCATACACAATTATAGCAGGAATTATTTAAGAATTATATAAATGTTCCAGAAATATCTCCCTCAACTTATTGTAATTTCTTTCATTGAATGTTAAATTTAATTTGAATATTACGCTTGGCAGGAATAAAATATTCAATACCGATGTTTCCCACAAGAAATCTCATCCTTCCAATAGAGATTCTACCACTTCTGTAAATGTTGTTTCTCTGCCTACAGACAAAGACGCTAGTGAAGTCCACGTAAGTCGGCTGACCCTTCAATCGCTGTCTTTTTTTTTTCTCCCTTCCTCTTTCCCGTTTATCGGTTCGGTCAATACGGAATCTTCGCTGCACCGCAAAAAAGAATAAAACATCAACTTCAATGGCCCTAGGGTGGAAGAAGGAATAAAGGAAGGGGACAAGGGAGAAATAAATAAAATAAAATGAAAAAAAAAAAAAAACCACGATGATCTCGAACGCCAATCATTCTGCGTCATTGGGCACGGGAGGAGGTCACGTGATCCATTAGGGAAATGCTCTCTGCTTCCATGACTCCTACGTGGGTGGGAGGGATATAAAAGTCTCAGGCATTCTGCCAGGAAAACCCTTTTCCCATTTCTTTCTACTTCCACCCCTCCTAACCCCCTGCAGTGTTTGAATTTTGCTGCGTGATGGGGGGGGGGGATGTGATTGTACGATTTTTGTTTAGTTTATTCAAATATATATCGTCGGCATGAAGTATGTATTAGTTAGATTACATAGAAAATTTTTGTGGTTCAATGGAAAGTATTTTAGGGATGGTGAAGTGATGCCTTTTATTCCTCTCTTTTATGAATGATTTTATACTTCTGGAAAAATCTCAACGCATTTCATTCGGAGAAGGCTCGCTCTGGAATCGGTCTTGTTCCATAACATACATTTTATCATATTTAAAAAAAATATGGGCGAAAATTTCTATGATTTCAACATTTTTAAAAATCATAACATGTATTTACGAGAAATAATATTCTTTTGTTAATCAGGATACACCATCGTACAAATGGAAAGTATTTTAGGGATGGTGAAATGAGGCTTTTTATTCCTCTCTTTTATGAATGATTTTATACTTCTGGAAAAATCTCAACGCATTTCATTCGGAAAAGACTCGTTCTGAAATTGGTCCTGTTCCATAACATGCATTTGATCATATATTTTTTAAAACACTGTGGGCAAAAAATCTCTTTGATTCCATTAATTTTTAAAATCATAACATGTATTTACAACCAGTTACTTTATAATATTATTCTTTTGTTAATCAGGACATACCATCGTGCATGAAATTAAAATTCTGAATACCCACGGTTGAATAAAGTGGTTTGTTACATTAGAATCGGATTCTTATTACAAAATAGGTCACAATTCCTGTCCAGGCTTTCTTGAAAAAAATATTTTCTTCAAATTATAACTAACAACGTTTTCATTCTAATATTTCATGACAGCCATATAAATATATAAACACTAGGTGATTTGGTATGGTATGTGTTTTTGGTGCAAGGTCCAATTTAGGACCAGCTTAAATACCAGGTAAAGTTTTTATATTTTAAATTTATATGGTTTGTAATTAAGAACTTTTAATAGAAAGGTGTAAATTTTAATAGATATGTCAAATGATTTGAGGTAAAAATTGTTTCAAAAATATACATTCTTTAATTCTAAAACATTGTGGGCTCTGGATCTATGAAAAAAATAATTAAATAAGCAATATGAAAAAAAAAAAATTAAAATTCAATTCCTACTTAGGTCTACAAAGAATTTTTTTTGGTACTTTTTATTAAGTAATTGTCAAAAAAATTATTAAGAATAAAAAAAATACGCATAAAAATTATTGATTTTTGCAAGGATTGAACTCGCATTCTTCATTTTCATGAGAAAAATAGTGAAATTTTTGCCTTTCACCGATTGAACAACTGCCTGTTGATTTAAATTTTTACTACAAACTGCTAAAATTCTATTTAAATTATTAAAAATGAATTAAATTAAATTAATTAATGTATAGAAACAAACTGTATTATCATCCAACACTAGTTTAAAAATATGTTTGAAAAATGTATGTAGATGAATAAAAAGTTTTTTTTGATTAATGATTGAAAATTTGTACAAGGTTTATAAATAAATATATATATGGAGAACGTGAATTAATAGTAGGAACTGAAAAAGAATTCAAAGATTTGAGTCTCTTTTTCGAAATATAGAGTGATAATAAAAGTTGAAATCAGCAGTCTTATTTCCGTTTGGTTTGAGTGTATTTGTTGCCGCATTCTGTTTATAATGAATTGAATATCACTCAGTTTGCAGAGATATTGCCAGTTAAAAATATTATGAAGTTATAAAAGCGAAAGAAAAATTTCTACTTAGAGGTTAATGCCCCATGAAATATTTTATAGTAATATTAACATTAGTAAAAATGAGAGAATAAAGGATTTAATAAGAGCAATAAATAAGCTTAAATTATCTTAAAAATTTAAAAACTTATTTTCAAAACTATGTTTAGTATTAATATTAATAAATTACAAAAAATATGGAAAGATAGCAAAAATTGATATGATATTGAAATGAATTTTGAAATTTATTGAATGGTTAAAAAATGGTGAAACTTAAAAATAAAACTTTAAAGCTGGAAAGAAATTTTCATTAAAAAACCTTAATTTTCAATTCTTTTCATTGAATGTTCTTCATTAATTATCGAATTTCAGAGTTTGTGACCGATTTGTTTATTTTACTAACATTTAATTAAAATTTTGTGCACTTTTCTTTTACATCACTACTTTTTCATCTATTTAAATTTTTGAATATTTATTTTAATGAATTCATACTTAATTTTTTTCATTTGTTAGTTTTTGTCTAAGTTTTTGTAATTATTTTGTAAATTTCTTTGAATATTAGTGTTCATATTGCATGTTTTAGTTCCATACTTCATTTTCATATCCATACCTTGAAATTATTCATTTTTCGCTTTTGAATCCCGTACATATTTTTAGATAGGTCAAACCTGGTCAAACTTGGTGAGTATTCAACAAAGACAAACCTGACGTAAAAATAGTTTTTCAGTAATATTGAAAAACTCCAATAGTAACGACATAATATTTCAATTCACATTTAATAAATTAAAATTCTAATTAATATTTTGTAATGTACATTCTAATTGAACACTTAATATCCAAGAAAAAAAATAGGATGATAAATTTTGTAACGCTAGGTCCATCTATTTGACCTACTGAGCATTGTTTTCAGTATATAAAAGTCTTTATTACATCTATCAATTACCAGAAAATATACCGATATATAGAAAATATATTATACAGAAAATATATTATTGAGAAATTATTAATATTGAAGAATTATTCGTTGTTTGTGGTATGAAATGATTAAAAGTTTATTTAAAAATATGCACCGAATACCTCAATAAAAATTAGCTATTTATTAATTTTTCTATATATATTTAGCTAAAGTTCAGCTATTTTTCACAAAAACAGAGCTCTGATTTTCAGATTTCTTTGATGTGATTTGTCGGTTACACTCTGAACTTCTTTTCCCATTGTGCTATGATAAAGCTCTTAAAATAAAGTGAATAAGTACCTATGAAGAATATAAGTATATAAGATAAAATTTTTGCAAGAGAAATTTTCGATAAGAGAAACTTAGATGCATAAAATAATCACCAGAAAGCAAATGCATTAACTAATCATTTTCAGTCCATTATGTTTTGTAAGAAACCCATTACTTTTAAACATGATACCTCTGCAATGAAAGTAGTTTTGTTTAGAAATAATCTGTCACTCGAACAGATGAGTTTAGTCCTAAATAAGTTCATTTTTCAGTATCAAATTCTGAATTTCATTTTAATTGAAACAAGAGAAGGTTCCCTTTGTTTCAGAGTGTAATGAATAGAAAACTCTTTTGAGCCCATAAATACCTTTCCTATTGCCCTAGGAACCAGAGCCTTTGGGACTGAATATCAAATGCTTAAAGATGCATTAATAGGAGTTTACAGTTTTCCCCAATAAGCTTTGAGAAAATGTTTATATAAATATAAAGTTGGTAATTTTAATTTCCGGAGAATTCGTCAAATAAAAGCAGAATGTATAAAATAATCCCTTGAAAGCAAATGCATTAAGTAATTACTTTCTAGTCCATTGTATTTAGGAAAAGTTGGATGTGTTATTGTGCCTTTTTCTATTGTAAGTGCCTTTCATCCTAATGCAATATTTTATTTACAAGTACTGTATCTTTGTGATGAAAAATGTTAATTTAGAAATAATATAACACTCAACAATCTTAAATGAGTTTATTTCCAGGTATTAATATCTGAATTCCAATTTCAATTGAAACAGGAGAAATGTCTCTTGTGGCTCGACATGAAATGAACAGATAATTATTCTGAATCGTAAATAATTATTCTACTGCATTAACAACCTAGGATTTTGAAGTTGAAAGTATGTACAGTGATATTAATTGTAATCATGAGTTGATATGACGAAAGTATAAAAGGATGCATCTTCTTGAATGATTTAAAAATGGTCTGCATACATCCTCAACAAGGTATAGCACATCTTTTCGTCTTGTGTTCGAATCCTGATTCGATCATGGTTGTGCTTCACCCTATTTTCTAT
>JAPMOQ010026328.1:71147-137711 GCA_026543055.1 Argiope trifasciata | reverse complement strand
AAAAAAAAAGTCATCAGTGCCATAGAAAAAGCTTCCTTTTTTTTAAGCTTCCATATATCACTAGCGGTTGAGCAGAGTTAGAAAAAAGGCTACATTAGGAAGATTTATTATTGAATATTAGCATAAAAGTCGGAAGGGATTTTTTTTTTCTCTTTTGCTTCTCTACCTTTCTAAAGTTTCCAAGAGTTTCAGAAGTTTTTGTTGCTTGGTTTTTAGTAAATGGTCTCCATTAAGGATAGTTAAAATGCTTAGGGAACAAACTTCAGGGAGAAAAATAAAATTCTAGTTTGGGTAAAAAAAATGATTATGCTTGTTAACAGTGTAATGGCTGTACACGGAAATGTTGGAGAAAAAAATCTTGTTTTTTGTCAGAATTTAGACTTATTAGGTTGCGCTAATGTGAAATTATTCTAAGAGCATTTGTTCAGGAATTAATTATATCAGTTATAAGCAAAACTTTGTTATAAAATAGTTTATCTCAGAAAGAAAGAATGTGCAAATACAATTTTTGAATAATTCTCAATAATTAGGATAATTTACCCTCTTGGTAGTTGAAAGATTTTAAAAAAATGACTGAAATACAGTAATGTTTGATTAATAATATTCTTAAAGATATGTGGGAAATGATTAAAATTATCATTTTCGAAAATTTTCGAGATCTTACGCGTATCAGCCCACCAAAAGTGATTTCTCAGTGAAACCCAAAAACATTAACAGATTTTTCAAAGTGAATTGGATGTATAATGTTTAATTTTTGCGGATCAATAAGTAGTTGTAGTCTAATGCAAGACTTTTAAAATACTTTTATGTTTTTTGAAATTGTCCCATTACATTCTTTTTCAAACAAACTTATTGAAAAACTTACAGTGAAACACAAATTAAATAAATAAATCCAATAGTGTGCCTTTAAGACTCTGGAAGTTATGACTACATTATTTACATATGGTATATGCTGTGTAATGAGAAATATATTTTAATGCGTTCATGAAAAAAACCTTAATCAAAATTTTATCGATATATATATTTTTTATTGTATGAAGCAGATTACTTTGTAGGTAGATATTTTATGAAACTGATTACTATATATTTAGCTATTTTGTGAGGTTGATAACTTTATCGGTACATATTTTATGAGGTAGATTACTATATCGGCAGATATTTTGTGAGGTAGATTGTTATACGGATATTTTTGAGGTAGATTTTAGATTTTAGAAGAATAAATAATTTTTTAGAAGGATTTAAATACACTGCATAGGAGAATGTAATTTATTACTCGTTTATTTGTATATTTCATGTTCCAACTCCAATTTAAATACTTAATTTAAATTAGTTTTCTTAATAAACTTTGCACACTATATATGATATATTGAACTGTTTTATTTAATGATACTACAGCTCATCTAGTCCATCTATACAAATGGTTTGATTTTTTAAAGTTAATATCAAGAATTTAATCATGCTAAAATTTATTCTTAAATGCCTGATTATCTTTGTTTTATAAAATTTGCTTTTATCTGTTTGATAATATTTATCTTTTAAAATTTGCTCTAAAGCTTTCTCTTGTAGCAGATCAAATTAAATCAGCCGTTTATTTTGTATGCTTTTTTTTACATACTCTGTCATTTTATTGCTTCATTGATAACAAGCTTGATGTGATTTAAATAATCTATAAAGTCTTAAAGACGTACAATAAATAATAAAAAATAAGACTCCTATAATACTCCTGGAAAATCCGGCCATAAGCATAAAATTTTATGGCAGATAACGAACAACAATTTCTTGAATATATTTCTGCACCCACGGCCATTTATTTCGGAAAATTAAAGCAATACAAATTCTTGCATGCTAAGGAATCCATCGGTAACATGTGTTTCTAAAAACTACCATTCAGCTATAAGCTAATGTAAATAAAATTCAAGACATTCATCCCTTACATACTGCCTGCCCCATCCCTAGACCCATACGTTAATGTAAATAATATTCAGAACAGATTACTCCTTTATGCTTTTTTTCCCCCAAAAGCCCAGTTTTTCCGATCCATTATCTACTTTTCTTTCGCTTGTCTCCCGCTAGATGGCGCAGGTGCGGAAAATGGAGTCGGGCAGTAGTCTAAATGCTAATAGCGGAAATCACCGTTTTAACGGTTTGAGCAAACATGGACCAACGTTTATGGCCCCGAAAGGTGAATTCTCGTCCATCGCTACGGTGTAACATTTTTATTGGGTTAACGTCATTTATTAGCGAAGATCGATGAAACAGATTCGATAAACTATTTGGCGAATGAATGGGCCGAGAGAAAGTTGCTGTAGTATATTTGCAGTTGTAGTTAAGGGCAAGTTCGGAATGCTGCCGAGGCTAACAACAGGAAGAATAAATGGCTTGACATTTATTTCGGGGTTGAATTGCTATTGTCTGCTCTCTTTGATCGTCTCCTTTTAATAGATTTTCCAAATTAAGTTTAAAGCGTACTTAGGGACCGTGTCTGTCGTCTTTTCCCTTCTACCTCCAGCAGTTTTGTTTTCCCTGATAAGATTGCTTAAAGTGATTAAGCTGCTTAATTCAATTGTGCATCACTCCATGCTACAGCAAAGTTTCCGTCTTAGTTCACCGGATAATGGTTTTCTCGACGTACATTGAAACTTAATGGCCGATTGAAATTTTTGTTTTTATAGAACTTTTAGGATAAACTATTAGTAACACCGTCTGAGACATAACCATGTTTTACTAGTGAATGCATCAAGTGTATTGGATTTAACATTGAATGGCTCCAATGGATATTTCTGAAAAGGAACTTTTATTGTCGTTCTGACTTTTATTTTTTAATCAATACATAAAGACTAAATTACTAGAGCTTAAATTTTAGAATTGGACCATTTAATTTGGAAAATTAATGGAAAATTTTACTGGGAGAAGTTATTTTTTTGTCGTGTCCGTGTTTTCACGGAAAGGGGGTGCAGTAGCTTCTGAGGGTAAAGACCCCTGAGCAGCCAGAGGGCAGAAGTCTGATTTGTAGCTCACACACACGACACAACCCTTTTTAGGGGGCGGTCGAACTTATTCATGCACTCATTCATCCATCCACAAGTTAGAATTTAGATCCTAATCAGAGACCGACTCATCCCTGATTCAGTACCCCCAGATGTATCGTTTTGTTGTGGGAACTTGGAGGACTTTGCAGTCTCGACATATTTAACGTGCTTTAACTGCCATTAGCCAACATGCCGGTCTTTAGCTGAGACGAGGACAGAACCCGTGACGTTTCGGTTACGAGACTGATGCTCTACCAACCAGGCTACCGCGACCTCGGGAGAAGTTATTGTTACAATTGAATAGGTCAGGATGCCCATCGTCTTTATTCAAAGAAATGTGATTTCGCTCTTTCGCTTTCTGTGCATGAAAAACCATTTGTGTCGGCGTCCTGGCTTAAGAGTCGGGCATCCGTCCCTTAATCAGAGCGTCTCGGGTTCGAATCCTGGTTAGGATATAGCTATTTTTCATCTTGTGTTTTATTCACCCTCCCTTCTGTAAAAAGGGATTGTGAAAGTCAATGAGTTAGTGTCATCTTCATATGAGTTGAAGTCAGACATCTGCCTTCGGGTGCTCTGGGGTCTTTGCCCTTAGAAGCTACTGTACCCTTCTTCTCCCGATCTCTTGTACTTAATTTGAAATGGTGTTCCATCCAAGGGTTATAAGCAACAGCGGAACAGTTTATACCATCTCCTGCTCCCTTCGTTTTATTATTAATACACTTCGTTTTATTACTGATACACATGTCTCTTCAATCGAATTTCGATACTAATCTAATTACTTAATTGCATTAATAATTAAAATCGGATTCTTTAATTGTACACATATTTTTTCCCTCTGCATTTAAATGCTAGAATGGGGATTCATGCCTTAATTAATTCAGAGGGATTTAATTTCACTTCGAAAATTAAGACATATATAAACACTTCCTTGCGAGATGAGAAATTGAGGATCAAAGTGAAATCGCAGGTTAATTTAATTGCAATATTCTACGAAATGTCTGCATGTAATGTAAAGATAAATAAACTTAACAAATCAGATATAATTATGTGTTTCTTCTGCAAACAGTATAGAACTTTAGCAAAGTGCTTAACATGTACATAGTTTAAAATCCTTTTGCAAGCAAATTTTTAAACTTTTTAAAGTTTTCTATTTGATCTGATCTATCAAATATTAATACAGCATTTTATATGGCAAAGAAGATAGTTCCGCCGAAAAGATATATTGTTCGAAACAATTTTGTTTTTTTGTCTTTTTGTAAATTTCAAGTAAGTTTTCCAATCGATCTCATCTATCGCAGTTTAAGAAAGAGGTATGGCAACCAAGATATTTTCGCAGAAAAGTTGTCGTAGTCAACAATTTTATATATTTTCAATCAGGTCGAATAAGTCTAATTTTAAGATAGCGTTCTACATGGCAACCAAGATATTTCAGTTGAAAAGTTACACTGTAGGAGAAACTTTTGTTTCTTTGTTTTATTATAAATTTTAAATAAGTTTTCAAATCGATATGATCTATTCAATTTCAAGACAGCGCTCTATGTGGCAACCAAGATACTTTCGTAGACAAGTGATATTGCAAGAAACAATTTAGTTTCCTTGTCCCATTGTAAATATCAAATGAACTTTTGATTCGATCCTATCTATCCAATTTTAAGACATCATTCCACGTGGTAATTTAGATACTTTCACTGAGAAAGTATATTGAAGGAAACAATTGAAGGGTTTGCTTCATAAAGGATTTAGCTTCAATTAGGGGAATTTGGAGTTACATGTACTGTCATGTTATAAAATAAAAACTTATTCATTCGGTGCCTGAAAGATATAGCTCCAGTCCTTAGTTCTCACTTTAATTCAAGTGATGGAATCGTTTCTCTCATTAGTTTGTTGCAATATAGATGCAATTCCAAGTGCTACAACCATTTTTATGAAAATTTGAATTATTGGAGCCCTTACCTTTTTTACTCCTTTTAAGATACTTTTTATTCACACATTACTCGATGTTATCTTATCATAATTAAGTATTTGTGATATTTGACTCTTCCTTTTTTCTCACCAGTTTATTCATAATATTAAAATCTCTTCTTTTAAGATATTGATTTTGCAATGCATCTAATTTGCCTATATTTATCCATCCCATTAGCTAATAATAGCGATATTACAAGTACGCACGCACACACACACACACACACAGAGAGAGAGAGAGAGAGAGTTTAGCTTAGTTTAGTTTAGTTATATTAACGTCCCGTTTTAAAGCAACACGAGGGCTATTACGGGACGGACCTCGTAATTTTTAACCACGGTCAGATGACGAGAACGACACCTGAACTGGCACCTCCCTCTCCACACCAGCGGGAGAAGGCTTGGCCTGACAGATTTAACGTGCAAGAAACCCCCTCACACGACAGTTCTTCGGTGGAATCGAGTCTCGAACCTGAAACCCTTCGGTTCCGAAGCATATACAGAGAGACAGAGAGAGTTAGATAGTTTAGATAGTATACGTGTGTGAGTTCTTGTAATATCGCTATATATATCGAGAGGGGTTGTTAACAATTTGTAATCATGAAATGAAAGTATTGCATTAATAAAATTGATAGTCTATATAATATGAAACAATGTTGCAACCAGATGCTGAATTTATAATTAAAAATTTCATTTAAATTTTCTGTTAATTGTAGGCTTTTTCTTAAAAGTCCAATGGTAATTGCTGATTTCACTTTACTCATAAATAACGAACCTTTGCCAAGCGTGTAATCTTCTCTAGTTAACTCTTGCCTCAGTGAGTCATTTGTCACTTCCTTAAATGGATGTCAGACCAAAACATTCATTTGTAAATGCCGCGAATGAAATGAGATTCTGCTTATTAATGTTTCTCAAATAAGGTGCACCCGTCTTCACCTGGAGAATTTGTCACAGAAGGTTAAACAACGGAATAAACTACTAAACTCGGGGCTTGGGCTGAGTCGAATAAATATGCTTCTATATCATGGCATATTTATGTATTTATTGATTGAAAATCTTAAAGATGTATATTGATATAGGTTATCTTGGCGAGAAGATTAATATAAGTGAAAAAAATGCGACATTAAAACAAAAGTTTTGAAATACTTTTCACGTGAAGGTGAATAATGCGAGTTCAGTTCTTGCGAAAATCAATAATTTTCTATACTTAATAATTTTTTTTGACTATTATTTAATAAAAAGTAACTAAAATAATAATTTTCTTTGTTGGCCTAAGTAGGAATTGAATTAATTTTTTAAATATTGCTTGTTAAAAGAAATATTATGTGTCATTCATTTTCAGATTAAAGGATTAAGATTAAAATTAATTATAGTATTAGATTTCATTTTTATTTTCTTATATAATGATTAGATAAATTTAGTTTTCATTACAAATAGAAATTTAGAACAAGTTCGTTTTTGTTTAAAATTTTTGTATACATTGATTCATATAATCATAGATGAGAATGGTCTCCCTAAAACATTCTCACTGAGGATTCAATAAAAGTCTTATCTCTTTCCTCTTCTCCTCTGCATAAAATTGTGCTCTGGAAATCCATTGCATGGCATTAGCGATAGTACAGGGGAAACATAGTTTTCTGACTTGAATTTAATGCATTTTCTATTATCTTTCGTGAGTAGGTGTTTTAGACTTTTTTCCCGCACCGATTATGATCAAAATTTGAAGTAACTACGATTGAAGTTACAAGATTACATACCGAATTTCATTGATTTAAATCATTACGTTTATGAGTTATTGTATTTGGATACATTCGAAATTACAAATAAATAGACAGCCAACGCCATGATTTCTTTCAAAATTTGATAAGAATCTTTAAAAAAAAATTAGAACATTATAGAAGCTTAATCTGGAATCAAAATTTTATCGATCTAGCTCCTTATAGAATTTAGGTCTATTTGAACAACCAGATAGAGAATTTTCTCAAAACGGATTTTGTTCAAAATTTGACAGAAATCTGCTAATCTAAATCTAATTTGAAGGTCTAATTTCGTTTGTTTATCTTAAAATCTTTTTGAGCTGTTATATTTCAGACTTACATGAATCTTTTCAATAATTTTCAAAATATGTTCTTTGAACAGAAGAATGTCCGAAACGTGGTGATTCATAAAAGTATCAATTTTAAATTATTTTAAGGATTATACTTTATATTTAATGTATTAAAAAGTAAAAATGCGAGCCTACAAAATATTGTATGATTTTTTTAGCTATTCGCCAATGTAATTGATATGTGCTAGTTAGTGTGTGGTGGTGGCTGGCCCATGTATAAATCTATCGTGGTCACAAAGCTTTGTAATTTAATGAAGTTAATGTGGTACACTTCTGATACCAGTGTTAATTTGGTACCCCCAGTAATGTTATCCTCCATGGAGAGAATAATATCACTGGGGGTACTGGATCAGAGGTGTTCGTTCTCCGGTTCAAGTCTAAATTACGATCTGTGGACGAATAAATGAAATGTATGAACGAAGTCCATCCTATAAAAAGGGTTGTGACGCTTGAGTAGCTAAATCATACTCTTGGCTCTAGATGGCGTTACTGAAAATTTCGGTTTAAAATCGCTGACAATCGCTAAATCTCAGACAAGTGCCACCAGAAACAACAGTAATAGTTCCAAATGGTTTGTTTTATATATGCGACATACTGTAGTTTCACTGAATTGAAATTAGTAAATATAAATTATGTTTAATGCGTTCTCAGTAGCCACTGTTAGGTTGAACAATAAATTCATTTGAACTAGTTTTGAATGTGGAGTACCATCACCATAAATACTGTCTTTCAAAAACCGGCATTACCGATATATTTTTGAATACATACAGCATATTTTCTGCTGACTTTTTTCTAATTTGTGATAACAATATAAGAATAATTTTCTCAACATAAACGAGTTAATGCGACCTTTTAGAATGACATTCTTAGCTTAGAATGCAATTAAAGCCACCAGCTTTAAAGAAAGAATTGTATTTAATTAGTTCTCACCATGTGGATCTAATGGAATGTAGACCTTCTTAAGAGCCAGAAGTGTATCAAATTAACTTTATTAAATTACACAGCTAATTTGCGTTCACTGTTTCTATGCATTTGCAAATGAGCTACGCAAATATTTTAAGGGGAAATGTTTAAGACATGTGAAGGATTACTTCGCAAAATTCTGTAACTATCTACATTATTTGCAAATTATAATGCATTACTATTTGTGTTACTGCATTACTATTCGTCTTTCTGAAATTAAGAACATTTCACTAATTAGCTTCATTGAATCTGCCTTGGTTTTAAGTTTCTCTGTCTGAATTTTGAAAACTTGCTCCATTATGTTTTGTGTTATCTATTCCCAAGCTCCTTTTATTTGAATCATTGGAAATTTTTCTGATATATTTCATTATGCGTATTCCGAATTTCATCATTTCTAGCTTAAATTCTAATAACTTTATTCCTCAAATCCACCAGCCTTTCTGTTTTTCCAGAAATGTATATTTGAATTTTATTTTAAAAAATCAATATTTAGTTATATCGTATCTATAGTTATATCGTATCTATCTTAATTCTAGAGACTATCTTTATGATGTTATAAGTTCAAACGAACAATTCTTGCATGTACATATATACAATTTAAAGGTTTTGCTTTTTTGGCTTATCTGTAAAGGTGTCTTTCCTGCGAAATGTAATTTCACACACACACACACACACACACACACACACACACACACACACACACAGAGAGAGAGAGAGAGAGAGAAAACTTGACTATTAGTCTTTTTTTATATGTTCTTATGCTAACAATGTCACAGTCTCTTCTTGAATTGAATTGTTGCCACATTAAACAACCAACTTGCATCGCAACATTTTGTGAGATGCTGTTACATTGTATTTCCCGATTACGAATACGTTCGAATTATATCCAATAGCAGCAATACAATTGTTGTGTTAATCAGTTCGTGTAATATCTTAAACTAGAGTGGGTATGATTTTTCAAAAATTTAAATGCTCATATGTAGTTAAGAATGAAAAATATATATGCTATGTGATTCGTGTTTAAATATTTGCTTCCAAAAAACATATTTTTACAAAAAAAGCTGTCTTACTATGCTCGGTATTCCTAGTACTTTATATTGATACCATCAAATCTTAATGTCATTATCATATAATTAAATCTTATTTAATTTCAACTTTTCTAATCTTAACATCCTATTTATCGAAAATATCATCTTGAGGCAAAATACGTTTCCAAAGTCAAACATAACAAGACTCAAGACACCCTATTTTCAAAATTTATAACTATAAGAACTTTTAACTTAAATGCCAATTAGCAACATTATAAAGCTGTCTAATATTATTTTCTCCCAGCTATGCCTTTTCTATAAACATATACCAGTTTTTTTTCCATCTCGATAACATCTTTGGAATAAAATAATTTGATGCACTCTTCCCATTTTCCCCAAAACGCCAATTCACCATCTAATAACGAAAAGGGGATCATGATTTAGAAAAATGTTCAGTCAGTCTGAATTCTTGAAAGCGTCTTTATTATTGACATGAATCTCATTAAATCTACATTTAGTTTCATCTTTTCAAACATAAATAACTTATATATCTTTTTATCTGAAATATCTTCTTGAGGTACAATAATTTTCCAAGTCAAACATAATAAAATCCAAGACACTCTATTTCCAAAAATATATGCTATATAGACTTCTGACAAATATGTCAATTAATTATAAAGCTATAAAGGTAAGATTATTTTCTTCCTGCCATGCATTTCCTATAAACACATACCCATTTTTCTTACCCCGACGACATCTTTGATTCATATTACATGGAATAAAATAATTAGATGCACTTCATATTCCAAACTCTTGCCAATTCACCATCTCATCACAAAAGAAGATCATAATTTAGAAAATTTTCATCTATTCATATTCCCTCTTTAATTAAAGTCTACGGAGTCGGGAAAGCAAATTTTTGCGTTTCACTTCTCCTCACCACCCCCCTACTGTAGCCAACCATTTGCCTCCCCTGCAGAGCGAAGAAAAGGGGTTTTCTGGAATGAAAAGAAACGTCGCTCAGTGCGATTCGGTATCGGAGAAATATTTTAATGAGAGTTGGGCGTATATGAAAGGGCCCCATTCTGAAAAGGAATGCATTCGTGGCAGCCTCATTATGAGAAAAATTCTTAATTGATTGATACTTGACTTTTCAAATGAAATACTGATGGTTTAGTTCGTTGGGATCAGAAATAGTATATGGATCCCATTGAAATAGTTCTATTGTATTAATTCCCATTATGGTGGGGAATATGTCTTTTGTTTAGGATAGCGAATACCTTTTGAAATGCACCTTCGTTGTATCTCATTGCTTATAACCTATTGTGAGGCCTGAATGGTAGAACCTTCAACAATGTTAAATGCGTTGATCTTAGAGCGGATATGCATCTATACTTATGTTATATTATATTTACTTCCATATTTCTAACATTTATAGTGAATACTTTAAGAAAATTATGATAATTCAGTTGAATCTACCGAAATTAAAATTTTTAGTAAGAAGATCTTAAAGAATACTTAGAATTGTAGTCAATTCAAGCTGTGAGAGAGATATTTATTAACAATTTTGCTCAGTAAATTTTTATCAGTTTATTTCATATTCTTAGTACTTTTGCATTTGAAAAGTTTTCAGAAACTTTTAAATTGTTTATTGGAATAAAGAAATAACAAGCAATATATTTTTTTATTGAAATAAAGAAATAACAAGCAATATAATTTTAAAAAAAAATTCAATTTCAACTTAGGTCAACAAAGAAAAAATTATTTTAGTTACTTTTTAATTAATCAAAATTAATGTTTAGTTAATTTAATTGAAAATTAATTAAATTTAATTAATGTATTCAGATTTAAAAAAAACTATATTAACATCAAGTGACATCCATTGCAGGTTATAAAAATGGATTTGAACTTGAGTGGATGAATAAAAACTATTTCATTAACGAATGGAAGTTTGAACAAGATATAAAAATAAATATATGTATCTTATTATGAATAAATAGTAGGAATTGAAGAAGAAAAATAATAAATAGTGTATTTTTTGTTTTGCATTAAATAATAAAATGATACTTATAATATTTGTTTGAAAATTATTGTTTACCATCAGACCGATATAGTAGTCACCCCTTTTTCGTGTAGTTGCTAAGCTCTTTATTTATGAACAATTTTTACATGTTTAATGAATAAATGAAGACTTATACTTTTTTACAATAACCATCAAAAATAACATTCTAAGGGAAAAAGCATCATAGATTTTTCTCATACATTTGCAATTATAAATTTCAATTAAATAGAGTTTTATTTGTTAAAATTAACTAAATTATTTTCCATTTGACTTTTATAACTGCATCATCATCTACTATGTTATGATAACAAGTAAACACCGAATTCATGTGTTTTTTATACATTTTACCTTTCTGTATATTATCTCAAAAATATTTTTTTCTTTAATTTTTCGAAGTTGAAAATGTTTATAAATTTTTTATTTTGCTGTCATATGTTTCTATATTCTGTACGCAAATACTTTCGTTTTTTCTGCTGTAGATATTTTGATATTTAATAAAATTCCTATAGCATGCTCATCAAATCATTCAGTGATTAGAAGGGTTACGGATACGGAAGTATGAAATTTCATTTTGTAATGCTAACCATTAAATAACCTCGAGATAAATTTGTTTTATGTTTTTTTTGTTCTTATCTTTATATTCCATTTCTTTTTTTAAATAAAATTTCTAAAATATTTTAAAGTTTAAATCTCAAGAAAAAACAAAAATATTTTGATTTATGGAAGAGATACAAATAAAATATTTTTTAAATTTTAATCCTTGCATAAAAGTTTAACATAATATTTTTAAATTAGCGTGTGTTAAATATATGCAGTATACAAATGATAATAATAAATACTGCCTCTGAAATTATAATCTTTTCCATTTCTTTCCAGCCGTGCCATCAAGACAAACCAAGACCTCCTCCCAAGCACCCCCATTGGCCAACTATTCTTCAACGACTTCTGGGGCACCCCGCTAACTCACAGTGGCTCCCACAAGTCTTATCGCCCTCTCTGCGTTCTCACCTTCCGCCTGAACTACGCCCTGGGAGGCTTCGACCCCTGGGGATACCACTTCTTCAATGTAATCCTCCACACCCTCGTCTCAGCCCTATTCACCCACTTTGCTTCTGCCATCTTCTGCCACAATCCCTTGCCCACCCTAGTGGCAGGGCTTCTGTTTGCTGCTCACCCCATCCACACTGAGGCGATTGCCGGGATTGTGGGCAGGGCAGATGTAGGGGCCTGTCTGTTTTTCCTGTTCGCTTTGCTGTCTTATATGAGGTATTGCAAATACAGAGATAAAAAGGTATTTCTTTATGCCTCTGTCGCAATGTCTGCTGCATCCATGCTTACTAAGGAACATGGTGTGACTGTACTCGTGATATGCGCTGTGTATGATCTGTTTGTGGTACATCGGTTACACCCTAAGGATTTTCTGGTCATCTTTAATCAGGTAAGTCTTGTTCATCCATTAATTTCCGTTCGTTAGTCAATATTAGCTCATTATTGCTGTAAAAATGAGACTGTCGCCATTTTAAAAATTGGCAGTATTTGAAGAAAATTTATTTTTAAACGTTAACGATTAAACTTCTCTGCCTTTAAACTATCTTGTTATAACACAATTTGCCAATTTTCTTTGAGTATCTCTAAAATCAATTACTGTTAGCTAAATGCTGGAGATACTTGCCTTCTAGACATGTATCTCTATTTCAGACATTGGAGAGAGTTGGGGCTTTTTGTGTATAAAACCAGAATGCTGCTATTTAGTATTAAGCCAGCGTTGTTTAAAATTGTCTTCTACAAAACAATTTTTGTGACCTTATCTTTTGTCAAATAAATAACTTAGTATGCCAATCACCGATGTACAGCTGCTTGCAGTTTTAAACAATTATAAACAAGAATACATAGCATATCTTTCTATTTACAGTTGGCTTGAAAACGCATAATAACTTACTAAGCAAAGTTATAATAGAATTTACATTTAGAGCACTATTTGCTTATTTTCATGCAGCTATTTTTAAAGCAATGAGATGTAAAAAGATAAATATTTCATTGCTGAATTTTGAGATAGTTGTTTGTAGCTTTTTTAAAGCTGTATTAATTTTGCGAAGTCATTAACAATAATTCTATAATAATAAACAAAATTTATGTAGCTGAATATATTTAAGAAGTTTGTGCATTTGAGTTTGTCTAGATGATTATGTTGATTATATTTAGTTTCATTTAAATTTCTTATGTGTTACTTAATGTTTATGATTCAGTCGACAAAATCTTTTTAAGTATCATATTGAGATAAACATAAAAGTTGCGCTATTTTAACAATTTTATATGAGTTTTGTTCGTGAATCTGCGATAGAATCCGTTTTACTGACATCATAATACCATTAAAAATATAACTCTCTTAATTAATATGTCTTCTAAATTCTCGATATGTTTTAAGGAAATATAACTTCATTTTTTGTTTTCTGAGGAAAACTGTGGAGATTATATGGTGGATTTTTCTTCATTAACCTTTAACATGGGAAGAAAATCATGTGATTAGTACATATATTCTTTTGAGATACTTTTCTTATAAGCTTAAATTGAATTTTAAAGAATTTTCTGTTATTGTAAACACAATTTCGTATTTATACTTCATGAAAAGATATTTTACGTTATACAAATGGTCTTTCCAAAATCTTTTCAATTTCTAGATATAGTTATTCCAGATCTTATTACAATAACATGATTAGATATTATTCTAATATTAATAACGCACATAATATTAATTAGTTTATGTATGTAATATATATAATCAAAACAAGGCAAAATATATCAGTGTATAAGATAGTATTAATGCATAAGATAATGTGAAAATGGAGTTAGTATCGGAGTCATAAAAATTATTCGTTGGAAATGAAATGTAATCCATTTCTTCATGAAAATTTCAAATTAAGAGCTTAAAGTTTTAATCATTTATTTGTAGATAATATAAAAAGTAAATTTAACTATGCAAATCGTTTTTATAGCTATGCTTTTAGTCTCAATTCAATGAAACAAATCTTTTAAGTTCCATGTTAATTTTCTATCATTATGCTTATAGTTTCAAATCTATGAAACAAATATTTTGAGTTGTATGCTAATATCCTATAATTGTGCTTGTAGTTCCAATTCCATGAAACAAATCTTTCGAGTTGTATAATAATTAGGTATATAGTCCCATTTTTTATGAAATAAATCTTTAAAGTGGTATATTAATTTACTATTTTATAGTGCTTACAGTTCTATTAAACAAATCTTTCGAGTTGTATTTGAATATGCAGTTATTTATTTTAATTCGATATGGAAACTGTATTTAGATAATATATTAAACACATCCAGAAAAAGAATGCTAAAATTATGTTTAAGAAAACATTTCAAAGTGTGAGATAATTATTTTGGACACAATTCACTGAAATTCTAAGACAAAATCCTAATTTGAAACCACTTTGATAAATGATACTACACAGTTCAGTTCCCAAAACGTAATTTAATCTCTCAAAAGAGAGCTAATTAAAACAAAACCTTCGGAGCAACTATTTTTAATGGGATCTCAATAATGCAGCTGGGCAGAGAAATTTTGCCGAGCAAGCACGTTTACTTTAAAACCGCTGACAAGCTATTCACTCCTACACCACATGCGCATATAATACGTCACAGACACGGTGCCCATTAATCGAAGTCCTAATTTCCATTAAATTAAGAGTCTTTAATGGCATTCGCCGAACGGAAATTGGATCCTTCTTCTTCGATCGGCTATTATTAATGCGTCTTGTAGCGTCACCCCTACATTTGAGGATATTCTTCCATATATTTATACATGAGGGTGGAGTTTTGTCTCATTAAACGGCCTGTCACTATTACGAAGGGGAGTATAGGTTATATTCTTTCACGCAAAGTTGGGGGTGGTACGACCTTTAATCATTACCGGAGTTTGAAGGGTGGGATTATGTTAAGCTAAAAAAATAAATAAAAGATCATCTGCATATCATACCTTTCTTGTCAATGGTTAATATCTACTTTATGCGCTATTGTCGTTATCAATAAAGATTTATGTGACAGTTGCTTGATTTATGGAGCCAAAGGATACTTTTTATTCGTACTAAATGGATTTTAAAATAATGGGCTTCGCCCATGAAGGAGGGGAGATTCTTTAATTAACAACTCTTCTGCCCCGAAGACGCTGGGGAGTGACACAGAAACAAATTAGTGAGGAAATCTTAAGATAACCTAATGTAGCTTTCACTAATAAGGTTATGATAAATTGCCTGGAGAATGAGTCAGAACAAAATTACATTTAGTCAATTTTTAAATATATATACATATATCTTTGTTTGAGCAAGAATTACTTTCAGCTTTCCATTTTTCAAAACTCAAAATGTGTTATAAATAACGGTTGAAACGTTAAAACAGTGTGTTGAAAGTAAAATGAATCAAAGAAAGGAAAGTTAAGAAATGGTACATAAATATTTTGAAGAATTTAAGCTAACCCGAGATTGGAGATGCGAATTTTCACACACGGCCAGAGTCAAAACGATTCCATTGTTATTTTTGTTTTTTGCAAACAGCATTCAAGTTTATTTTGGACAAACAATATATTCCGGAAATTATTTAGTTACAAAATATTTAAAATATTAAATGTTGGAAAGATGCTGTAAGAAAAGCCAAAACAATCTATTGATGAATATTTACTTCATTTAGATATTATGTTATGACACTATTGTTAATAATCGTTAGAATGTAACAAGAAAAAATTTAAATTACAATATTATAAAATATTATTTTAAGAATATTACTGTATTCTTTTTTGCATTACTTAAATTAAAAGTAGTTTCAGAGAGTAAGTCAAAGACTCCATAAATAACAGTAAAAACTTTCAGAAGGAATAACTCTTTTATACGTACTTGTTCAGACTTAAGACTTTTGGCAACATATTGCTAAAAGAACAATTTGAAGGTTCTAAGGAGATGATTGTATTAAGGGAATAAATACGGCGTGATAATCAGAGCTAATAAAAAACACGTAATCATTTTGATTCCCAACTCCAGTTGTGAGTTAAATATTATTTATATAATACAAACATGTGAAATTTTTAGATACACGGTTATTTGTATTGGTTTGAAGTAACTTGAGTTTTGCAACTCCATTTATTAGTTATATATATATTTATTTAGATTTTTCATGCCAAACTAACAAAATTTAATTTTAGAAAAGCAGTTATTGAATGATTTTATGCTTTATAATATTGACTCATGCTAATATCCCTTTTATATTATATCAACTTTGATAAATATGGCTTCATAATCAATTTTTTTAATATTTTATTTAAAATATGCGTTGTTTTTAAGAATTTGTATTAGAAATAATAATTAATTTGTAGAAGGTTTAAATTTTTTTTTTTAGTTTTTAAGCACAAAAACGCACACATCTCATTTTTTTTCATTCTAGAAACAAAAGAGCAATTTTTTTACCAACGTAATTTTTTTACTTCCAGAAAAAGTATGGTGCTCTTCGAGAAGGTCTGTTTCATTTGATTCTTGCTGCAGCTGGATTGATTCTTGGTCGCTTTCATCTGATGGGCAGCAAAGCTCCGGATTTTGCCCCAGCTGATAATCCAGCTTCGGATAATGCATGCATGATGACGAGGGCTCTTACTTTCCTGTACTTGCCCGCTTTCAACTTCTGGCTGCTTCTATGCCCCCGATGGCTGAGCTTCGACTGGTCTATGGAAGCCATACCACTTATCAAAAAGCCCTGGGACACAAGGAATATATTCAGCGCTTGCTTCTACGCATGCTGTCTGTACTTCCTTGTGATGATCTTACGTTCACTGTCATCGCAAAGATCGAGCGCTCTATCAGGTAATCATGGCTCATGCAATTGTTCTAGCTGCTCCTGGAATCCCAGATTGCAATTCGGAAGGCAGTACTTCAGGAGCAGCTACAAACCTTCTTCTTGCGTCATGGATAATAATAACCTCTTACTAGGTAATGGGCAAAACAGGGCATCCAACAATGTTGCCAGTGGAAACCCATCAGTACAGTGCAGATCATCATCGGTGCCCAGTACAGACTACTACTGCTACAGTGGCCAGCACAACCACATGGACGCTGTGATAATGGCCACAAGTTTGTTGGTCTTTCCCTTTGTGCCGGCCACGAACTTATTTTTCTACGTAGGATTCGTAGTGGCCGAGCGTGTACTGTATATACCCAGCATGGGGTTCTGTCTACTCATTGCTTTAGGCTTCGATCAGCTATACAGAATGCAGGACAAATTTACCAGGAAGAAAATTCTTTTGGGAGTTTTCTGCACGCTGCTGGTTGTCATGTCTGTACGGACCGTGCGTCGAAACAGAGATTGGTGGAATGAGGAGAATCTTTATCGTTCAGGAATCCCCATAAATCCACCAAAAGGTAAGTGAATCAACTTATTTTTTGATATTTAAAGTATACAAAACTGATTAAATTGACAAATACAGAATGATTATTCAATTAAGAATTAATAAAACTAACTATAATTGCAAAGGTCTTTATAATGACAAAGAAATTTTTAAAGAATTATTGAAATATGGATTGCTAAAAATTTGTTGCAAACTCCTAAAAAAATAAAAGACATTTTTTTAAATAAATAATTACTTCATTTAAAGGTTTTGAGGGGCAAAACGCTAAAATAGTTTAAATGACTCCAAAAAGCTGTTTTCTATTTCAGTAATGCTATTCAAGGAAGAGTCACCTTTCTGCAGATATATTTTTTTCCTAAGAATAATTTACTTAATGACATCCTCAAAGCTTATTAAATATGAAATGTTTTACTAAACAAATGAACAGCCATTACACACGTTACTTAACACAAAAATTAATATTAAGATTCTTTTTCTTTTGAATTTATTGGTATGAGATAAAAAAATGGAAAGACTTCCTTCATTAATTTTAAGTATTCGCTTAACAGTTGTTATTCGAAAATTCACCGAAGCGAAAAAATTTTAATGCACAAGGAAAGAAAATTTTCTAAAAAGACAGACAAAAGTGGATAAAATATCTTTCAGTTGTTACGTCTTTAAAAATGCTGGAATTCCTGGGAAGAAAAGAAAAAAGAAACACTTTTTTTGTTTTGTTATCTCAGATTGGTGTTTGCATTTTGTGAGGCAAAAATTTAAATTACAATTTCTTCCGATGGTTTTGTGCTTTCTAAGGATTTAATTAACTTTTCGTGCTTTTATTTTTTTCGAATCATTATTCTTTACGTTTTCTATTCCACTCTTCACAGGTGCTTGAATTTCTATGTATCCGAGGAATCATTTTCTCGCTGTTAAAGAGATTTAATATGATTTTATGCGAAGTTGCTATTGTTAATGAGAAATTTAGCACAAAAACTGCCTTGTGTAATTTGATATACTTCCGTTTGATTTGTATTTTTCTCTTTAAGCTAAATTTGAAAGAAAAACCATTATTCCATTTTATAAATATATTAGTTATTTATCACCATTTTTGTCAATTAACTGCAACTGAGACAATTAAAGGTGGTTTTTGACAGAAAAAGAAGTATTGATACATTGAATTTAGAATTTTATTTCACAAAATAATACTGTGCAATTGGTAGATAGTTGAATGTTTTAGCAAAGAATTGCTGCATCGCATCGGAAAAACCGATAGATATTATCAGAGAGAGATATATCTTTAAATGAAATTAGAATGGGAATCATATCTCCTTGATGGAAAGCGATTTACTCTGAAATATAAATGTCAGATTGGATCATCAACGATAATGGAAGATTTCTTTGATCAGCAGAAGATGCAACAATCTTCAAACCCTATTAATTCTTAATAAGATGTGCTAAAGTGAATAAATGAGATGTTTTAGCAAAGAACTGTTTAATGTGATCTGAAAGACCAATACAAATTTTCCCTGGAGATACTAGAAGATTTTTTCGATCGGAAGATGCCATAATTTTCAACCATCGCAAATTCTTTATTAGAGATGTGCATGACTAAATGCCTTAGCATAGAACTGCTTTATGTGATCAGACAACCAAATAAAGATTTTCCGAGATTAAATTCAAATGAAATCAGAAAGCGAGTCCTATCTCCGAGAAGGAAAGAAATCTACAATTAGATATAAATGCCCAACCGGACCATCACCGATGCTGGAAGACTTCTTTGATCAGCAGAAATGCCACAATTTTTCATTGTAAAGAATTCTTGATTAGACATTCTAGAGTGAATGAATTAGGCTGTTACTACCAATGAATGCATATTTAATTCTATTAAATGATGCATTTTATTTATTCTCCATTTGAATTGCCATTGAATATAATTGGTAGATTTATCATGGATAGTCACGAAACAAAACACAGTACAAACGTTTCTTTTGTTTTCTTCATATGTTTGCTTTCCAATTACTACGAATATTCATGCGAAAAATTATCAATTAATATAAAAAATATACTAATGATAATGTTTTAGAAATAAAATTACTATTAAAGTAAACTCTAAATTATTTTTCGTTGTCCTGAATAGACGCGAAATTCATGCGCAAAACAAAAGTTTCTGTTTGATATTGAAATGTTTGCTTTCTAATTACTTCGAATATTCAGACGAGAGATAATCCGTATAAGACAAAATATAATCCATCAATATAAAAGGTATATTCGTAATGATGTTTTAGCAATAAAATTGTTACTAATAATTAGAATTTCTTTTTTTTCTTATTGTCACGGATAGTCATGAAATTCATGCATAGTGCAAGTGTTTTCTGTGCTGCATTCATACGTTTGCTTTAAAATTACTACGTATATTTAGAAAAGATATCCATCAGTAAAAAAGGTGTATTCATGATGTTTAGGAATAAAATTGTTATTAAAATAAATTCTCAAATACAGAATTACTTATTTCTCCTAGTCTTAGAAAATCACGAAATTCATGCACAGTACAGACGTATTTTGTCTTGCATTTATATTTTTGCTTTCTAATTACTACGAATATTCAGGTGAAAGATAATCTATCTCGATATAAAAGACATATTCATAGTAATCATTTAGAAATGAAATTACGATTAAAACAAATTCACAATCATAGAATTTTCATTCTTCTGGATAGTTATGAAATTCATGCATTGTACAAACGTTTCTTGTGTTGCATTCATACGTTAGCTTTCTAATTTCTGCCATTATTCAGGCGAGAGATAATCTCTTAATACGAAAAGTGTAGTTATAGTAATGATTTAGAAATAAAATCACTATTAAAACAAATTCTCAACTATAGAATTTCTCATTGCCTTGGATAGTCACGAAATTCATGCACAGTACAAACAATTTTTTGCGTTGCATTCATATATTTGTTTAATTACTTTTAAATATTTAAGTGAAAGATAATCTATCGGTATAAAAGACATATTCATAATAATGATTAAGAAATACAATTACTACCAAAATTAGCTAACAATTATAGAATTTCTGATTGTCCTGGATAGTCACTAAATTCATGCATAGTGCAAACATTTTTTTGTTGCTTTCATATATTTGCTGTCTAAATACTATAAATATTTAGGCGAAAAATAATCTCTAAGCATAAAAGACACACGCATAATAATGATTTTCCATTATTTATTTCAAGGTATAATTCTGAACTCTCAGAGCACTTTCACGTACCCTTCGCATCTGAGCGATTTCGAACTACAGAATCACCCTCTTGAAACACAAAATAACCACTTCAAGGCTCTTATCGTTTGCAATAAAAATGTTCTTTCGAGATTAATTGATGTGGACCCAATTAGCCACTGAAAGACTCTCGCCTTTTGGATGCTCTATCAGAACTATTAGATAGAAAGAAAAAAAACACAAAAAAATCTGATGTTTTGGAGCCAAGAAATTTTATCGCAAGAGTTACTTTTCCCTTCATGAATATGTAGATGACAGGGAAATAAAAACGCTCGGACATTAGCTTCGTGTATTTAATATGCATCAGTGGAATTTTTAATCATTCCAGTTTTCCGTCAAAGCGAAGCAATTTTTGATTTTTTTTTTACCTCCTCCACTTTTTACCCCTTAGAACCTCTTTCATTTTCAATCCTTAATTCTTCATGGCACACGTGCCAAAAAAAGGTGACTTTCCTCCCCGTCCATGACTAAATTAAGATAATTCGAAATATTCATACAGCCGGAGAGCTTCATTTTAAATTGGTTCCCAGTCTTTTGCTCTTCAGCGGGGAAAATGCAGACGATTTTTAAAGTGGAAGAAAAATAAATTTTATTTTATTTTCTGGCATCTGGAATTCCAGCGTTGCAAGAGACATAGCTGCCTCATATAAATAATGAGTTTAAAACTGGGAAAATTTCATTTTTAAAATAAATGGAAATTTTATTTTTGCTTTGCATAAATTCAATAGATTCTTCTTTTTCGTGTGCATAGTAATGAATTTAGTTAAAATCATGGAGAATAAAATATGGATATTTCGAGTACCCAATTTATACAACCTGGTTTGAAGAACCTTCTTGGATATTCCTGTTTTTCTAGAATTCCAATCAGGGTGAAAATTTAAGCTGTTTGCTGAATTTGTTATTGAAAATGTATCAGAATAAATGCAATATTTTACTAAAAAAACTTCTAAAACACTGTACCATCGATTTTGTAGTGAAGAAGAAATGTTCCAATATGAATTAATTTTTCAATTAAAATATTTTATTGTAAACTAAAATACGATTGCAGTTGTAGAAAAGAAATTTTATTAGTTAAAAAAATAGTTTCTCAAAAATATACTATATAATTATGATGAATAGGAATTTAAAATGTATAAAAAATAAAGATTTCATTTTTTTTAGAAATACTAAATTAAATTGACTCAAGTAATATAAAACATGATTGTTTACGCTTTTGCTTTAGAATTTCTATAATTTATAGCCAATAAAGTATTTGCTTATATTTGACGATTTAGATATAAGTTATTGTGCACTAGATAAACGAAACATAAGCATACCTAATAATTAAAAATAGATAAATTAATTTAACTTAAAATATTTCATAAAAATATTTGAGGCTTATTATTTGCTTTATGTAATTTTTTTCAATTCTTTATAATTTATATTCATTTTGCTTTTGTTTTTTAAATTCGTAAACTATTTAAAATGTCAAGAGTTTTCTTATATACTTTATTTCAATACATTATTGAAAGTTTTATATAAAATAACAGTTTGAGAATCAAAATTCTTAGTTTTGAGCCGTTCAAACCCAACGGAATTGAATTTAAATATAGCTTTCCAATATAAGAATATTTCTTTGGATATTTGTGAAATACAAAAGCAATAGCTGAAAAACAAATTTACTGCCATAGAAGAATCTGGAAAACATTTCAGAGATACTTTGAATTCTTTTTACCAACAGAAAGAAGTATTTTCATGTTTCTATTCTTACTTCAGTTTCAATATATATTCATGTACATATACTTTGTTGTAAAAGATGAATTGAAAAATGTAATATTCTCTTACCCTTGTTTTTCAAATTTGATAAGTTTTTGTTGAAAAGTTGAAATAAATGGAGAAAAATTATAAATGGAGAATCTTTTGTAAACGATTTATAATATTTTATTTCTATTTGTTATTTGAGGAAATTGCGCAAAAAGATTCATGACAAAAAAATTACAAAATAATATCATTAAAATACCAACGTTTTGTCATGTACAGTTGATAATTTTATGTCTGTACGATGAATTACTTAAGTGGTTATCATAAACGAAAATATAAAATATAAAAATAAAAAAAGATGTAAGGAAAAAATAATATTATCTGATCCATTTCCAATATATTAATGTGCTCTTAAAGTGCTAATTCAACTCAACATTATCTGACGCCCACATAAAGTTTTAACATTTTGGAGATTATTACTTTTGGAGATTATTATTCTGCAAAGTTCTTAAGTCATAGAGCTGTGTTCATTTCCGTAGTAGATTGCATGTGTAGTTTCTTTCATCATGTCTTGGTGACACCATGTAAATAAACATTTATACCTGCGTTAATATGTATTTAATGATTTTAATTCTACATTTGTTTACTTCACAAAATTATTATATACATCATTAATGGAATTCTTTAATTTATTTTAATTATTTTTCCCGTCAACTTTCTGAGGTAAGGGTAATGTTTTTTTCCCGTGATCTGGCCTCCCGGGTCGAGTCCCTGTTCGGGCAGGGTTGTTCTGTGTTCTATCTGTGAGTTGTGTGAATGTGCCCCTTGTAAAAAGGAGATGTGCAAACGAATGTGAAGTATGAAATAACAAAGTCGTAGTCTTGTGAATAATGTGAAGTATGAAATAGCAAAGTCATATTCTTGGACCTAGTTGGCGCTACTGAATAAACAAAAGACCCTCATTTCAGTTTAAATCGCTGACAGATACTGTCAGTGAGCTAGTAAAGTGCCATAAGTAACAACAATTATTATTTTTCCTAAATGATTTCTTAATTAATTACTAATGGAATTCATTAAATCACTTCAATTGTTTTTCTCAAGTCATTTCTTAAATAATTACGCCGTGACTTTTATCACTTCTCCCAAATTATCTTTTATGTTAAAATCGGAAAATATGTCATTATTAGTTCATTGTTTTAAACACAATATTAAATTTTTTTTACCGTTTCTTTTTCTTTCCTGAATAGCATATGGAAATTTGGCTAACATTCTGAGCTCTCAAGGAAAGAAGGCTGAAGCTGAGTGGGCATATAAAAAGGCTCTTTCATACCGAGCTAACATGGCGGATGTACATTATAACCTGTAAGTGTTTCTTAGCATTCTTATATTTTGAATTTTTTTTATTAATTAGAAGTTTTTCGGTTTTCTTGATAGTTTAGAAGTATTATTTTATTTTTTATGATTTTATTACCATTAATAAAAATCTATGAAATAACATTGCAATATCGTTGCCTTAAAAATAAGTAGGATGTGAATTGCTTATTAAAAGTTTTTATTTAAAAAAATCAAACTAAATTAATACTATCGCAAGATAAAGAGAAAAAAAACTAGAGAATTTTGATAAAGCAAAATAAATAACAGCCTCCAGAATTCCTTAGGAATGATGAAAAAATAAACGAATCTTCTGCCATCTATTTGGTTTCTTTCTTTTAAACTGTACTTAATATTATCACATAAAATTAAGGAGGATGCAGAATTCTTATTTAGGAAATAACTTAACTAAATTAGTTTATTAAATTACTTTAATTACTTTATTAAATTAGTAGAATTCTACTTTAGGAAATTAAATTTAATTAATACTAACGCAGAAGGAAAATAACTAGAGAATAATGATAAAGCAAAATAAGCACCAAATTTGAAAATTGCTGGGAAATAATGGAAAAATAAAAGATTCGTTTGATATCTGTTTCCTTCCTTGTGAACAAAAGTTGATTTTTTGAATATTTATTTCATGCTCACGACAACAGTAATTGAGCTGCATCCTTTTTCAAGCCTCTATGGTTTAGATATTATACTGCATTGTTTAAAATATCCTATACTATAATACGAGGAATGGTTGCCAAGTCGAAAATCGCCCCAGAATTAATAAACTCCGGTAAACTTGGAGGTCTGGGGTTTTTGGCCTCGAGGAATCGATTGGCGCCGGTTTTGAAGCGCTACGGTCGAGCAGTTCGGAGTTACAGATAGGATATTTTCAAACTTTATTAGTTCGCCATAATGGCTATAGATGGCAGCACTTAAATTTTCTTTGTCTATTGCCTAATAGGTTTCAAGCAATAACGTGCTGCCATCTATAGCCAATATGTCGAACTAATAAAGTTTGATGACCACACGATTATTTTTAAATCACAAAATTAAGGTAAAACAAATATAAAAGAAAAAAATAAGGATAACTTTGATATTTTTACTAAATTTTCTTTTAAAAAAGTACGATTCTAATTCCACTGCTTTTTATTAAGGGAAATTTGTTATAGAAATTTTGAATTCAGCGCTCGTTCGTTAACTAAAAAGATTCGTTCTTTTTGATTCGTTCAAAATTCCAATTTCCAAATATTCGAATTTCCAAAAAAGCATTTAAGGAACTGATTTCGATTTCAAATCACCGTCAACAAAGTCCGACATTTCAACATTCATCAGATTTCAAGCTACATTTTCAACATGCAGAACGCACAATCTTCGCGTTAGCTTCGATACCTGTTTTCTCCGAGCGGAGCTCGGTCACCCGCTGGTGTAAACAATAATGTAAAAACGGTATAAAAGTGATACATATATTTATAAAAGAGTTAAAGGACTTTTTGCATATCTACTTTATTGCAAGGAAAGTAAAGATATGTTTTGTTCTGAATGTAAGAGGAGCCAAGAAAAATATAAAATCACCATTTATTTTCTATGCACAGGGGAATATTGCAACAGGAGCAAGCACGCTATGACGAAGCAATTATCAGCTACAAATTAGCGATTCAATTCCGTCCCAGGCTGGCAAGTAAGTGTTCTTTTGTAGTTTTAAAACTATTTATATGTTTGAGTACTACAATAGTTTAGGTGCCACCTACGGTTGTTTTTTATCCTTGAAAAGTTCTTGGAAATATAAACTATTAGATTAGCAATAACAATAGTTAAAGCTGTAAAAAATAGCATTGTTCCTAAATCTACAGATTTCAGATTCTTTAAAAAATATTTTAGATAAATTTACTAACATTAAAAATGTTTAATTATCCATGAAAAGTGATTTGCAAATTAAAAGAGATATGACGGTTTTGGTAAAATATCTGAAAGCCCGAAAAGGCACTACGCAATCTCCAAATTTAGCATTCTTTATAAAATATTTGTTTAGGGAAATTTATAAACGTCCAAAATGTTTCATTACCTTTGAACATTCAAGGTGCTGTAAGATCGTCAGTATTTGGTAAAATCTCTAAAGGCTTGTAAAAGACAACTTTATAACACAATCTATAAGTTTCGTATTCTTTACAAGATATTTATTTAATGAAATTCATAGTCATCTAAAATGTTTCATTATCTTTGAAAGGTCCTTGCAAATTAAAATACTCGATGGTTATGCGTGTTCAGTAAAGTATCTGAAAGTCGATAAGATACAATACTTCAACATTTCTATTCGCGCTCTGTAAATTTCACTTCCTGTATAAAACGTTTGTCAATTGCTTAACCTTCCGGAATTCCAATCTCTCGAAAGAAGGCATGATAAAAGAACCATAAAGCACCGACGCTTAGTATCATAACGACTCTGTTGAACAGACATTTTCTATTATATTTCTATAAATACCAATAATTCCAAAGAGTTTCCCTTTGGTAACTTTTTTTTTTTTGCCAAAGAGTACATGTATGCATAAAACAGTAGACAATCGAAATGATGCCCGCCTAGTATGTTCATCAAATCTAGAATGCAGAAGAGGTTTTTTTTACTGACTGTGAGTCAAAAGTATCTAAAACTCAAAGAAAAAACCCATAAAGCAGCGACAGCTTTTTATCATTACAACTCTGTTGGACAAACAGTTTCTATTACATTTCTATTAATAATAATTATTTTAAATTCCAACTAGTTTCCCACATCTATTTTTTATTGCCGAGGAGTCCTTGGTATACATAAAACAGTAGGCAATCTAAATGATGGCTTAGTATGTTCAACAAATTTAAAACGCAGAAGATGCTCTTTTTACCGAGTATGAATCAAAACCATTTAAAACTCTCAGTCGTTTAGTTCTCCGACTTATCTCTTTTTTACTGCTGCGAAGGCCTACCGTTTTATGCTTCATAAAGCACAGAAATTGAAACGTTCGGAAACAGTAATGCCTGACCCCCATGACCATCTTCTAAATCGTAAGTGTAGCACCAAAATGTTTTTAGTGCGGCCACTTGTGTTTTCGGTAATATAATGTTCGTCCTCAGTTTAGTAGTTTCGAACGCCAGTAAAAATACTCACACACACACACATATATAGTGGTAAAAAAGGAAAGTGCTGAATTTCGTTTCCGGTCCGATTTCCATTTGGAGAGTTTTACAGCTTCAGAGGATCGTTAACTTTCCTAATCCATCCTTTCGTTGGAAAAAGCGAGAAATACAGAGCTTGCCTTCGAATAAAAATTGAACTTTTTAATGGATTAAGTTTTATCTATAAATTGCTTTTTACTTTTAACTCGAATAAAAGGGAATAAGAGGCTTTTAAGTTTTGGTAATCCGTTTTTTTTTTACATTGCGACGAGTGGAATTGAGTTGTTTTTAAGCTTTTTCCCGCCTCCGGTACAACTAAATAGCATTTAAAAGTTAAATAAGTTAGTTTTTTAAATTTAGTATTTTTGCTTATGTATGAATAAAGTTGAGTGATTTATTTCAATAGATGATTAATTTTCCGACAGTTATGCTTTATTTAAAAAATGTGTTCCATTTTTCTAGATCCTTATATTTAAATTTCAGTGAGGTGAAATGTTTTTCAACGCACAACTATTAATTTTATTAAAACTTAAATAAACTTTTTGATTATTAAATAATTTCAGTATTGAAATATAAATTCTTAATTTATACTTTTTGCATATATTTTTTAACTACACCTATATAATATGATTAGCATTAACTAATTTTTTTATTAAATTAAAACAAGTTTGCAATTTTTTTTATCATTCATAATCTTTGAAAATAGGAATCTGCCATTCGAAATTTAATATTTAAAAGAACGAGACTTCTAATAATTTCATAATGAGTTAGATGAAAATAATTGACGAATTTCAGGAACAGTAATTTAATAATTTTCTAAGTTTCACAAGCCAAAAGAAACCCGAACACGATAATACACTCACTTTGAAAACAGCCTAATAATGACATCCAAGAAGGATCATGGGAAATATACTCTGCTTTTGTTAAGGTAACGCCATCTGTTGCGTCAAAAGAGAAGGTAGTAAGCGTTGTGTAATCGCTACAAAAACTTTTATGTTGAAGACACTTGCGAAATAAAATTTAAAAACTGGTATGTAATTTTATTAACATTTATGGTAAATTTCAAACTGAAATGATCAAGTTTTCAGTAACATTCATATTTATTTTTATTTCATTTATTATATGGGAAAAATTTCAATCTGTACATTTATTAAAAACGTTGAATTATTGCAGTGGCACACTTGAATTTGGGATTGGTACTTGGAATTCTGGGAAGAAGGGAAGAAGCTGCTGATGTAAGTAACTTGTAAAATTTTGTATCTGATCAATTTAAATGAAATGAATCATCGAATGACGACAGAGGATTCACTTATTTTAAGTATATAAAAAATGAACTTTTCATAAAATATAATTAACTACTATTAAGGAAAGAATTAAATTTTTATGAATCAACTACTTTGCAAAATGAAAGAGCTTGAAATAATTTTGTGGCATTGGTTTCAATTTTTAAATCATCTTAACATTATTTTCTACACTATATTTTAGTTTTAGTTATCTAAAGTAAATGAAGTAAGTAGATACAAGTAGTAAGTAGTACAGTTATTAAACAAAAACAGCAATCAATGTTAAGTGAAAATGTTAACTTAAAATAATTACGATTGTACAAAAAAGAATATTCATAAGTGTATTTTAAGTATATTTCAAAGCAATTAAATATCCAAAAAAGTGAAATTTACGCAAAAGTTGTAAAATAAAATATTTAAATACGTTTTTTATAAATCTGTATACTCAGTCTATCTTTCATTGGTCCAAAGATGCTGTATTCCACACTTTTTTTTATAACGTATTGTATTACAAGTAATTTTGCTATTTATTAAATGTTTTTTCTAATTATGAATTTATGTCTTATTTGGAATTATTTTCATTAAAGGTCTATCGTCATTGCGCAGAACTGGACAGCAGTGGATTAAAGGACCCTAAAATGCATGAGACAACAAAAATATCGGCTCTTTTTAATTTGGGAAGGCTATATGCAGATAATGGCTCATATGATGTAAGTATTGGTGTAAATTAAATTGATGAAATATACCTGATCCTGATATGGGAGTCCCGGGTTCTAGTCCAGGTTTGGGCATGGTTGCTCCTTACCTTGTATTCTATCTGTGAGGTGTGTGAGAGAGCCGCTTGTAAAAAGGAATTATGCAAGCGAGTGTGTGAGTGTCATCACATGAGTTTAAGTCAGATTTTTGTGCGCCTCTTTCTGTTGTTCATGTTACAACGGAAAGAGGCTCTTTATGACATCGCCATGAAGTTAAAAAAAGCTATTTCAGAGTAAAATGTTGGAAAAGCATGCGTTATGATAAGGATTAGAAATAAAGACATATTTTAAAATACATGCTAATACCAATTGTATATAAAATGGTTTTTCTTTTTCTTCAATTTTCCTGCCTTAATTGAAACTGAGTATTTACTCCATTTCGAAAAAGTTTTGAGAAATTTGATCTCCCCACCCCTGTAAAAGGGGGTTGTTTAGGGATCTTTATACAATGAAACTATTGCACCCCTCTTTCCCCGATCTCTTGATCTTGGTTTGAATTGGTGTTCAATCTAAGGTTCAATCAGCAACAACAATGTTAGTTATTTCCCAAGATCTTCAGTCTGTTAGAGTAATAGTCTTCCAATATATTACCCACGAGACTCAAGTAGACCATCGACACAAGTAGACCATCTTATCGCGAAATTATAACTTTCTCCAAAAATATCGTTAAATATTTGTAGTTATATTCTATAGCAATGAATGAAAATAAATTGTATCGGAATTTAAAATTTGCATAATGTTATTTTGTTTATTCACTTGGTAAAAAAAACCCGTGTTACTTGTATCATTAGCTTTGAATCTTCATCGGATGATTGGAATGTACGTATATTCTTTTTTTTTTCAAACAATGGCAATCTGGCTTTATAGATATCTACAGGCATATTTCGTATTCAACTTTGTTGATGAGGTGATTTGGTTTTCTTTTATTTGCGAGAACTTAAGGACATCTCGGTCATCCTAGGGCTCCACGGCACACAGTTTGAACATCATTATGCTAGAGATATAAAAGAGATGCATTAGCATTGTTGGTAGTTCCATTACAAATGAGAACAAGTCGATTTAAATGCTACATGGATGTCAGTAGTATGCATGACTGATTTCAATATCATAAATGTATCTTACTTCCTGTATAGTTCTAAATAGTGTTTCTGGCTTTTCCCTGTAAATTGTTTTCTTTAAATTGAACGAACTAAACGAATCTGTTAAAATCAAGGTTACTTTATACACGTAGGAATGTATATTGTTTTGAAATTTATGGTCCATTTAAACAAGTGTTGATCAATTTTTGAATAAAGTAAATGACAAAGAAGAAATGTTATTTAGAGGATTAAAATTACGAAAGCCCTTGAATGTCTGTTTGTCAATTTTTTTTTGTTATTTCTGGTTTTGTCTCTCTCATATGTGTATTATCAATTTTCAGCAAGTATTTCCATAAATCAAAGCCCAGGTAAAACGACACATTTATAAATGTACCATCCATCTTATACATGAATTGCCTTCGGCCGGCGAATCTCGAACTCACTATCCAAAGAATACGTCTAACGCCTTACCAACCAGGTTATGCCAGCCTGTGCTTCCATCCGTAAATATATTAATGAATTGTTTTTTTTCAGCGCGCCATCGAGGTGTATCAAGAAGCTGTTGATAAAATGCCTCATCATTATCAACCGCAGTCTTTGTACAACATGATGGGTAAGTTTAAAAAATTAATTCTAACGCTAAGAATCAAAATGAATTCAATTTCACTCTTGATTCCTCAGCACAATTTTTATAGGTCAGAAATTTATTATATTGTTCTCTTTCTTTTGCTTTTAGGTGAAGCATTTTTCAAACTAAAAAGATTCAAAGAAGCTGAACGTTGTTACCAACAAGCTCTGCGTGCGAAATCTGACCACATACCGGCACATCTGACTTACGCGAAACTGCTTTCTAAATGGGTAAATGAAATATTTTGTTATTTATATAATTACTAATAAAAATATTCTTCATTATTCTGACAATGAAGAATATTCTTTATCAAAGCGATAAAACAACTGGGAAATTCGTATTAGTAACCCCAAACTTTTATGCAATCCTAATTTTTAAGATTATTACGGCTTGCATATTTATTAATTATCAAGCTGACAGTTTGAGACGAATAATGGCAATATTGTATTTCAGTGTTCAGTATTTCAGTGATTAATATAGTATTTTGATATTTATAATTAATAATAAAAATATTCTTCATTATTTTGACAAAGAAGAATATTTTTAATCAAAGGCAAAAAGCAACTGTCATATTTCGCATTAATAATCTAAAATAATTATATAAGCTGAATATTTTAAGTTATTATGGCTTGCACATTAATACATTTATTAATATGGAGTTAATAAATTTATTGATTTACAAGCTCAATATTTGAGACGAAAAATGACCGTTTTTTGAATAGTGAATTCTATAAAACGATGATTATAATCTGTATGATGTCGAACGCCCTCCTTGCATGGCAGCATGTCTGGGCTGTAAGAGGGATGGTCGAGCTGCAATCACTTGAACTTGGCCATTTCCGCGTGTGTGACTGTGGAGACGTGTAGGGGCGCGTTTTCAATGGAGATGAATCCTCGCTTTTGCTCCTAGAATTGCAAATTTCCTCCTTTACTGATTCTAAGAAAGGTATTAAAAATCGTCTCAAAATAAAGACAATTTTTATCCTTAAAAATGGCATCACGGTGCAATTTACTGATCTATTTTTTTTATCATGCAATGAAATTAAATTTCATTTGCTTTCTTCTTTTCTAGGATCGTCATAGGGAGGCTGAACAATGGTTTTTAAAAGCAAAGGTTATTGCTCCGAATGATTCAAGTGTTTTTCAGCATTATGGTGAGTACCTGGCATCAAACAAAAGTTTTTAAATGCATCTCAATTAAAATAAAATTATACATATCTTTTTATTATCAAATAGTTTTCAGTTATATTATATCACCTCAGTTCTCGAACAACATTCAATAAGTTCGTTATTAAAATTTTTCAATTTTCGGGATAGTTTTTATGTTTATTATTGAGAGACTAAGCTTCAAAATTTGCTTAGTAATTGAGGGGTGAGATAAACTGAGAATTAAGCATGCTTGGGAACTGAATTCTTGGGTTTTCGGTTAGGCTGACAGGCACATAGGCTTTGCACTCCAAGGTCCTCGATCAAGAAAGCAGATATGGGCACTGCAGGCCATGATCCACACGGGTTGTCGTGCCACTGAGCTTAGTTTTTTAAATTATTCTATGTTGTAAACTGTAAGTAGAATAGTGCTTAATGAAAAAAAATGACGAGCTTAAAAAGATTAATTTAGGTTCTCGGTTTATTAGAACATTATAAGTGCCCGCACAATACGTTTTAGCTAAAAGACTGAATGTCTTTATAAGCTGAAAAATAGATTTTATCAGTTAAATCCTGCCATCGTTAGAGGAGGGAGAATTTGAGCCGTTCTCTACCTGTTGCTTTAAACAGGATTATTTTGAAATGTAAGCATTATTATAAAATTTTTCATTGGATTACTTGCCGTGGTGGAGCTTGATGCTGTTATAGGATTTTTTTAACTTTCAAAGTCAAACTGCTTTTGCCTGGAAAGTAAAGCTGAGAAGATTAAATAATTAAGCCAAACATTTATCTTAAATACAGTATAAATATTTCCTGAAGATGCATCAATTTCTTTTTAGTTTTAACTTTTAATTTGCCGACTTAACTAGATTTTACCAAGAGCAATTAAAATCAACATGACCATATCATTCAAAAGAGAATACTAAATTTATCGAAGTTTTTTTTACTTTTCGATATCATACTGGATAAAAGTATAACAACCATATAATCGAAATTCAAAATTTGCTATAAAATAGAAAAAACTTATTTCACTATCACTAACCTGAGAGGCTGATTTTTTATTAATTAAAGTTGAACTATTTACTTTCATGCTTCGTTCGAGTCCCACTTTTTGTTTCTTTCAACATTTGACTTTCATGTATGCACAAGTACATTTATTATTACGGATAATAAAAATTGTTTCGCTACATCGCCGGCACCAAATTTTTGCTGAAAATTCAATAAGCGCTGTCTCCATCTCATTCCTTTCTCCTGCCTTTTTAGTAAATAAAACAAACGGACTGGAATCTTGACTGGAGCGATGCCGAAAATGGAACAAACCCTAATCCAATATTATTACAGAGAGGATTTTTCAAACGGAAGAATCCCTTCCAGAAATTTCATTTATCTTCTGTTGTGAGGAAGTCTCGGATGCTTTTAATACGACATTATTCGGAAAACTAAGCTTTACAAAAGGAAGATGTTTTCTGTTTAAATGTTTATTTCCGAAATAATTAAGCTTCGTATATCAAACTGCCACCGAGAGATACGGTTTCTTTCTTTTTCCCTTTTCGCTTTGATGATCTTTCGCTTTTTATCCCTTTCATTTGGAAAGAAACCGAAGAAAAATATTTGTTGTAGACATGATTTGCTTTATCCTCTTTTTCATTGCTATTTTGAGAGTGAATAGAAGAACACTTTTTCAATCTTTCAGAAGATACTGGATTTTTGAAAGGAAATTTCTTCGGGAAGTTTTAGTTCTAATCTAGTTTATATATATATATATATATATATATATATATTTATATAGAACTTTTTTTTTTTTTATATATATATATATATATATAATTAAATTTTTAAATGTATAATTAATTTTCTATTTCCACATTTCTACAGGAGGTAGACACCCGTACAATTGTGAGCCAAAACCAACAGAAGGTCTGTCGATCTGTACTTATAGGCACATATAAACAATATATTCAAAAATACAGTGACAAAAATATCAAATTAGATATGGAATTTCGTGCCTATTTTTGTTGCCAAATCTTTGTTTTAGTTGAATGAGAAAAACATATCTCAAGCACAAATTTTATTCTTAGGAACAATTAAAGATTAATTAATTGCTAAATAATTAATCTTTAATTGTTCATTAATTAATTGCTAAATAACTCACCAACGATGGAACGGTAGATTCAGTACTATATTAGGCGTTGTTGACAACTTTATCAGAGAGTATGCGAGAAAATTTTGAGGATTCCACTCCCGCTGGTTATGGAATCTAATTTATAAGATCCTTTCATTTTTTCTCCTTCAACATCAGCTCATTTATTTGAGACTTCTGAAAAACAGCCAATTCTCTTTCACAACATTTGATGCGCTTTCTTATTTTCGACAGATGCATATTTATTAAAATCTTGTAACCTTTCATTTAATAATTTAATTTAGAATTTCATCCAAACTACATAATTTCTTCTAATTGAATAGAATAATCGATACAGTTTCCTTTAAATTCTTAGATTCATTTTCCTTTAAATATTTGGACTTAATCTTCTTTATTTTGAATTATATTGATTGTCCATCAATACGTGTTAAAAGGGCTTAACTTAAGTCACTTTTAGGAAAATAAATTACTTTTATCGAAACGTTTTAAAATACAAAAAATGTAGTATTTAGGAATACGAATAAAAATATATAGACATGGTTATTTTTTATAACTTGTTAATTTGTTACTACTCATACCTATAAGAATACTTAAAAATTTAAAGTTTTGTCAACATTTCTTAAAACTTATTGGAAGATCTTCTCCAAATTTTATTTGTATCTGATTCGATTGCAATAAACTGAACAGTTTGTATTTTAGAGCTCCAACAAATACAAGTAAACAGTGCTAATGGTTCTTTGTTATTAGTCGAAATTATGAAATCGATAAAAATTCGCTTCAGTTTGTGAAAGTGAAATGTATCGAAACCTATTAAATCTTGAAATTATTTATCATTTCTAGTAATAATAAGTTTTTTGTGCTTCCCAATTTCATTAATTAATAAAATTACTATTCCCTTATCTTCTAAAAATGAGTAAATCAATTAACATCTTGAATAATTTAAAATGAGTAATTATAAAGTTTCATTGATAAAAAATAACGAAATTAGTAGAAGTATCACATTATATAAAATCTGTTAAATAATTTTTTATTTGCCATATCTTGTATTTATTATAAGCTTGTATTTACAGCTCAGTTTCTATCTGAAAATGAACGGCATGCTGAAGCGGCAGAAATATACATCCGAGCAGCTGAATTGGCTCCCGAAGAATACGAGATCGTTTTCAATGCAGCAAACGCGCTGAGGTAAGACTTTTGCATTTCGAAACCTTTTTCCATTAAACATCTGCATTTGAAATTTTTTTCCCATTTTTTAAAAATTTCAGCTCATTTAATTTTTTTTTGTTTTGTTTCCAGACAAGCCGGCAGAAACGAAGAAGCAGAGCATTACTACAAAATTGCTGTGAAACTAAGACCACATGTAAGTTATAGTTATTAAAAGAATTTTGGGACGTGTGCCAAATATGCCAGCTAATTATCACCCAAAAGTATAGCCAAGGTTTATCACAATTCCTAATTAATCGCCAAAAAAATAATCATAGTTTCTTGTTATTCTAATATCTATTTTTGCCAATGGCCTGGGTTGAAGTTGGAAATTTGCCACTGGAATGTGGTTAATGCACAAGCACTGGAATTTATTATTAAATTTATATCAACAATTTCCATTTTTAATCTTAAATCTTTAAAATCTTTATAATTTTTTAAAATTATTTTAACTTTTCATTTATTATTCATATAGTGGCATACATTTTTTATACCTGCGTGAATTAGGTGTTAGAGTCTTATTTTATTAAACTCGCATTTTTTGAGCATTTAAGTGGATAAATGGCTTATTTTTATTGAATGGCTTTCGTATAAATCAGAATTCTTGATGAAAATAGTTTAGTATCAAATTCATCTGCATACAAATATTGTACCCTCCTGAGTATCCGGTACGTGATTATTCGACTTGCGTACCAGCCGTCTCTAGTTTAGTTTATTGTAATTAAATAATGAAAGCAAGACATTGCATTACCAACGTTGCCAAGGCATTGAAAGCTGAAATTTGTTACGATCCCCCTACGTGTTGTGTGCAAAATGCGAGTCGTGATATTAAAAGAGCAGCGTTGTGCTCATTATTCGTTGTTCTTTTCTCAGTGCTTATTTTTCCTTTTCACATATGCATAATCATTTATCAGTAAAAAATAAAGTCAATTTTTAATTTTCCACATAATTAGGGTTACGATATACGTTAAAGTTTTGTTTGTCTCCAGCGTTTCAATTACGCATCACAAAATTTATGATAAAATATTAACAGTTTATATCTTTTAACTTGATTTTTCCCTAATAGATTGTTGAAACATGCAATGCTGTATATAAACTATCCATACAGAGCCTTCTATTGTAAGTGAACACATTGCCGGTTACCACTTTTATGATTCACTGGGTTGCTACCGTGTTTACATTCCACTAGGCTTGAAATAAATGGAGGGCTTAGTATTCAATAAGAAGAGAAAATGTTTTGTATTATTTATACTAAAACAGTGAGTTTTGGTATAAAAATTTTATCTTTTGATATTGGTGGACAAAGAAATGAGTTCATAGAACTCCGGCATATCCGGTTTGCCCTTCTGCCACATTAGGCTAGATACTTAGAAATGTACTGTATGAAATGATATAGCTCTTAAATGGATTTTCTTAATATAGTGTTAAAATTCTCCTGCTTATAGTTTCCTAACATTAGTTATACTATATCTTTTTATAGATTATATAGGGTGTTCAAAAATGAATATTCCAATTTTGCAGGGTTTTTAAAATAAGTATTACAAAATGAAAAAAAAATGTCTTCCGCCTGCAATATAAAAAAAATTATGGTTGAAAGTTTGCCTTCTTTAGAAATATGGAAAATATCGAGGTGAAATGGCAACCAAACCCGTTTTTGCCCCGCATGTCTGATGTGAAGCTTTGAAAGATAACAGAGCTAAACATTAGTGGAGATAATAAATTTTTATTATGAGGTTACATCAATAGCAGATGTTTATTCCAAAGCTATGAACTGATATTGATGAACTTAAGACGTATATTGTTAATCTTATAAACATTTCAAAGTTCCAACTCATGTATGCCGAAAAAAAAGTTGGATTACTTGCCTTGCCATCTTGATATCGTTTGTATTCCAGAAAGGGTTCGTAATGAATAATAACATTGTTGAATTTAAATTTTCGTTTGTAATACTTTTTTGTATTTTTGAGGAATACACAAAGTTGCATTCTATTTTAATTGACATTTAAATTGGGAATATTCATTTATGAACACTCTGTAATTTAAATTGCGATGCTTTCATGATATGCTAATTGCTAATAGAAAATTTGCTTAGACAAAAACTGCAATTAGAAATCTGTAATAGTAATATTCTGCTGCAGAAGTTAAGAACTGCAATACTATTTGTACTGCAATACTATTTCTTCATTGATCTATTAAATGTATTTTAATTATTTCATGTATTTCTCTTAAAATGATCACGTGTTTTTTCCTATATGCAAAATGTTTGTGTATATCTTTACATAGCAAAAGGGAAGATATAAGCAAACAATTTAAATGCAGACAGCTACAGTTATAAAAGTAATATCTACTTATAGTCAATTGGCTATGTGTTCTCACTGAGACTGATTAGTAAACTTTAAATTGTGAACACTAAATATTAAAAATGTTATCTGAAAAAGTATGATTAATGGCAAATAAAACTTAATTGCGATATATAATGACCTTCCATATCCATGGTAGTATTGTTATAAGATCCAAACCCAACCCTAACCGAACTGAAACGGGAAAATATGCATCACATTAAAACAACCTGACTGGTAAAAAAATATCATTGTCCATCCGAAAGTAAAACAAATGAACTGCAGTTAATTCAATCAAATTTACGTCATTCGGTAAAAGATTTAAAAAAATAGTAAGATAATGATTAATAAATAAAAAATGGAAGCTGAGAAGAAAAAAGAAAAAAAAAACCAGTAAAAATATAAATATACAATAATAATAAAAACAAAACGATGTTCATTGTTATTGACAATCTATAATCCAGTCCTTTAGACAATAACTCCTCAATAACTAGATGATAGGACATCCTGATTTCTGGTTCTATTTCTATCCAAATAGAAGGCCATTGCTTATGTTGATTGTTTCAACGCTCCACTATTTTATACGAAGTCAAGTTCATTGCTTATGTATGCTAGTAAAATAGGTTCTAAGAAAAAATACATAGCTTCTAAGTTTCACAAACCAACTCACTTTTAATCTTTGCCATAAGTCAAAATTTCCATTAAATTACAGTCGACAATATTGCTTTTTCTCCCCATGCATAGCAACATTTTGAGTTGCTAACATCAGTCTCAGATGGTAGAGTATTATTATTGGAAGATAATATTGATTTTTCTTTTAACAAATAGCAATATTTTTAGATGCTAACATCAGTCTCAGTTGGTAACGTATTCTCACTTAATTATTAGTCGACAACATTGATTTTTCTTCCCACGGATAGTAACATTTTCAGTCTCTGACATCAGTCTCAGATGGTAGCGTATTTCCACTTAATTATTGGTAGATAATATTGCTTTTCTTCCTTTTCTAGAAAGTAATTTTGCTACTCACTGCATAGATTAGCGATGCACATGCCTGTTTAACTGCGAAATTGCTAGCGATTTTCTATCGACAGCTATCTTTAGAAGCTTTTAATTCTTTGACTGAATGAAAATTTTTCCTTTTTCTTTTGTAAGAGCTTTTGGCTCATTAACTGAATGAAAAATTTCCTTTTTTCCTTTTGTAGGAGCTTTTGGCTCATTGATTGAAAGAAAAATTTCTCTTTTTCCGTTGTAGGAGCTCTTGGCTCATTGCTTGAACGAAAAAAAATCTCGTTCTCCTTAGCAGGAGCTTTTGGCTCATATACTGAATGAAAAATTTCCCTTTATTCCTTTCCAGGAGGTGGGAAGTCACATGAATCTCGGGGCAATGCTTCACGTGAATGGCAAGTTGCAGGAAGCGGAAAAGGCCTACTTAGAGGCCCTCAGGCTAAAGCCGGACGATCACATGACGCAGAACAACTTGCAAAAACTGAGGATCTTGCTTGCCAAAGCCAGAAGGACAGAATCTCGGAGGTAGCGTCCTTCCAAAATGGCTAGCAATTTCGGTTTCTTTTACAGAAACAGATTTTAATCCGCATGCATGCAGGGACGTAGCTATGGCAGGAGTGGAATGACGGTAGGAGATACTGAAGCCTTAAGCGGCTTTCTTATGGGACAATATCGGATCTCAGTATTAATGCATTTATGCCATTTTTTAAAAGAAATATAACCTCATAAAAAGGCGAAAAATAATACTATGCCCAAGGCGTAATATGCTCGATACTGCTACTTTCAGTGGTGGCAAGGTGGTCGGCTGTATGCAAGAAGAAGAAGGTGGCGACCAGGTGTAAAAAATTACACCAAGCAAATATATACGCTTCTTGCCCTTTCTACGCATCTGCATGCATGTTGTGAAAAGTTTAGGGTATAGAAATTCAATTAAAAATGAACTACTAAAAGCATATAAATAGATATTTATGCTAATAATTTAAACGTGGTGGCATATTATCATCAAACAGATCAAGGACAAAAAAAATCTCATCTTTATTTTCATTCCATATTATTCATTATTTTTATCTCATTCAAACTGTCATTATGTATAACTACAACTGTAAATGATCTTTTGGTAAATAAATTTATAATAATTATAATTCTAAAATAATAAAAAATATTGTAAAGCAATAGTGTTTAATAATAATTTATATACAAGAAAATGCATATTACTTTGTGTACTTTTCCGTTAACCTTTCGCAGTGAGAAATGTTGTATTTGTTTTGTTTTGTCATTCGCTTTTCGGTCATTCTTTTGTCATTCGTGTTTGGTTCACATTGGAGACATTTGAGCTTGGATAACAGAAAAGTACCTGTCTTTGTTCCGTTCTCACTTGACGGGGGACAGAATGAAGATGAAGAATGATATAAAATGCAGTCACACTAAGAAAAAAAAGCTGAAAAGTTACTGTATCTTTGATCTTATCAATGATGATATGCCAGTACATTAGAATACGAAAAGCAAAAATTTGAAAATGTTAACATTTTCTAATTTGTATATGAAAATGAACATAAATTTTTATGACGTTCATATAATTTGTAATTAACTTATGTGTGATAACGAAAATTCTGTAAAATATTCTTCAACTTTAAAACTGCTAATTGATTAAAAAAGTTTTTCATGAATAATTATCTATTTGCATTAAAAACACCCACCAAAAATGATAAATACCACATTTAACATGATTTAAGCAGTATAAAAAGATATGAATCAGTGCCTAATTGTACATATGTCATAGCAGAAGAAAGAAGAAAAAAAATATTTGAATTTTAAGCGTTCAGAACACATTTAACATGAACTGAACAATATAAAAAATGTAGTACTATCTTAGTATGAGTTTAAAATATAGTATATACTATTTATTCAAATATTATAACAAATAAAGAATAAAAAACATGTGATTAATTAAGAAAAACAAAACAAATACCATTCTTAGAGTTTTGAATACCAAATGCAGAAAGTTAGTATCTATATGAAATAATAAAAACATTAAAAAATTTAATCTTTAACTTTTATAATTATAAAACTTATCTATAAAATTGTCAACAATTAGATTAGTTTCGAACTATCGCACATTTGGTTTGAGATCCTCTGATCATCAAAACATTAACATAAAAAGCTGTATTGTAAGTATTGAAAGCGCATTAATAATTTGTATAATTCATTATGAAACTTACATTTTTTCTCTTTTTTTACTAATTTCATTGCATTGTTGAAGGACTATTCGCCAATCATCACTCACCTTTCCTTTCTTAATCACAAAATCCCCTGTTGATCTTGGAATATTTAGCTCACTAGATATGTACCTTAAGGACAGCCTATTTCTATGATATCCAACAACCACGCCTTTTTCGAAGTCAGAAAGTTCTGAATTTTCTGGCATCTAAAGGCCTTATCACACAGCGAAATATCGTCTGCATTTTTCGACAGCTATTTTCTATTTCTACCCTCAGAACCGGTCAAGCAAGTTTTTCATAATCGACAACTTTTTCTAATCAGTTAGAAAATGCCGAAGATAGTGATGAAAATATTGTAAGCTAGCGAAATTCGACCAATCATGTGAAACTTTGAAGTGTCGTCATGATGACATCATTTTCTGCAGACGGAAAGTGCCGACGATATTTCGCCGTGTGATAAGGCTTTTACGTTCCTTATTTACATGGGTGTCCAAATACTTATTTGGAAATAGCATACAACAATTTTTGAGCTATTAATTTTGATATGAATCGTTGTAAAGACGTTTTACAATAATTTTTCAAGATTTTAGTAAGGGATTACCTGTTTCGGGGCTTGGATTCTAAGCTAAAAAGATTTTTAAATTTAGCATTATATTTGTTGTAAATATGAGTGTTTAATTTCAATTTCAGGTTGAAATTTCCAGAACATGAAATAGTTTCATTAGTGAAAGGACATTCTTTGGATTATAGAACTTTCTATAATTGAGTCAAAAGTAATGATTTATTTCCGGAGTTGACGAATCGTATCTTAATCGGTAGTTTGTCCTTAATTTTAAGTAATAATTTTATTTACAGCTTAAATAATTTTATAAGATGAGATGAATTTCATAAAGAGTATTTTTAAGATGAAAGAATTTTCTATAACTTGATAGAGTCAAAATTAATGATTTATTTCAATTGACGAGTCGCATCTTAATCAGTAATTTATCCATAATTTTAATTAATAATTTCATTTCCAGAAAAGGATTTTATAACATGAGATAAGTTTCATCGATAAAAGAGCATTCTTAAAAAGAAAGAACCTCTGTATAAATTAATAAATCTATAGAAATTCGTTAAATTTAATTGGTAATTTTATTTTCATCTTAACTAGTTTAATGAGATGGGATGAATTTCGTGAGTAAAAGTGTATTCTTAAGGTGGCAGAACTAATAATAAATAAAATATTATTTATTATAAAATTATTTAATACAAAATAATAATTTACTTTAATATTTTAGGAAGAGACGAGTCTTAATTTAATTGATATTTTGGTGTTAATTTAGCTATTGAATTCCATTTTTAAGTTAAAGATTTTTCATGATGAAGTTAGTTTTTTAATTGAAAGAATATTCTTAAGATGAAATAATTTTTTTTATGAATTAATAGAATCAAAATTAATGTCTTAAATCAATATTTTTGGAGGTAGTCATCATAACTCATTTTTAGATCTAATTTACATGTGGAATTCCCTTTTCAGGTTAAAAAAATTTCATAAGCTGAGATTAGTTTCGTGAGTGAAAGAGTAAATTTAAGACGAAAGAAAATAATAATTTATTTTTATATTTTAGACGGTGACATGTTGGAGTAGTTTAGGAGCTATGCTTCATACCAATGGCAAGCTTCAAGAGGCCGAAGAGGTATATCTCGAAGCTCTTCGACGTGCACCAGACGATACTACGACTCGTATGAACTTACAGAAGCTTCACACCCTAATCGCACCTAAAGGGTCGAATAGGAGGTAGAACTTCACATGATGAAATTCTTTTGTTGTTCCGATTATACGTGTTTCAGGTCTCTTCAAATCCTTTGAAGGCCTCATGTTTCTGTGTTCGTTTCATGTTTCAGTGTTCTGAATTATACAAGCATCTGTCGTCTGTGCAAAATCTTGAAGATATTCTACTAACAACTGATTTGAGGAACTGTACAACTTTCTGTAACAGCAGTTCGCGCTGGTCGCCATTTTGAAAGAACATAAAAACAGTTGGCGCCAAATACTTCGCCGAAACTTGCTACCTTATCGCCAATAGTTGTCTCCCGAGTTTAAATTTCTTGTAGAATAGCAATCTTCTTTAAATCGTATTAATGACCATTTCCCTAACTTTGCACGAATTCACTGGTATGAAAATCCCACTTTTTTGTGAACTTAATGGAACTATTCTGAATTAAGACTTTTATTTTTTGAGAACGGTGAAAAAGAAAATGTTCTCCATGAATATTATTTCAAGCACACATATTTATTTCCTTTTATTTCAAACTAAAGTAAAAGTAAGTGTGTAAAAACTGAAATGTGTGTTAAAATTTCCACATGCGGAGCTTTATCTAAAGGATTGTTATGAAAACAAGATAGAGCTGGATGTTGAAAGGATGATTTATTATTTATGTATTTGTAAATAGTTGCACGTACATAGCGTGTAACATACTTAATTTTAGTGAGACTTTTATGTTTATTTTCAAAACTTTGAAATATATTCTGCTTGGTGTATATATGATATTTTGCACAGAAAGATGAAATTTTTAACCTATATGTTTAGCAATATGAAGTTATACTTCGTTTTATACGTTTATCACCAGTGATATTTTAGTTCTTTATACGTATAATTTTTTTTTTGTTATGATTTAATGTCTGCTCGCCAAAGTTGAATTTTTTGAAGGGGTTGATTCTTCGCTAAATGTAACTCTGGCAATTTTTCATCACCTTTTGCTACCATATTTTGTAACCATCCAAGATGGCGGATTTTCAGCGAGTTTTTGAAATATTGGCTGAATTTTGTCATGCTTGGCGAGAAATTGGACAGCCTACCTTAAGTCTTACCTTCTTTATTTCTGCTTTTGCATCGTATGAGGACCAATGATTAATATTTCGAATTGTAGATAGTTGTTCTCGGAATTCGATATCCTTTTATCTGTATATGATACAGACTGCCCTCAATATTGATACTTAGATCTATTTCAAACTAAAATTGCTGTAGTATGTTTCGCTTGCTTGCAGATATTTTCGTAGTGGAATAATGAGAAATGGTGATTCCTTAAAACTACAGACATTCCAGTATAGATATTAATTAGAAATGTGTGACATGACTGTTAAATTCATATAAAGTTCTCATTTGTGTCAATGTGATTTATTTAACGAATTTTGGCAAACCAAAAATTATATATATTCTTGTTGGCACACTAGGGGTTTATATATCGATAACAAAAAAATCTCTTTGATGGAAATGGATTTGGATATACTTTCTAGATTTTTACTTACAAAGTTACTTCAATAAACTGATTCGTTATTATTTTTTTCTTGCTTGCTCAAGATCAACTGTACTGAATTTATTACTGAATTGATAAGACATTTATTTATGTTTAAAAAAGAATATGAAACCTGTCTATATTTTAATATGATTTCATAATAATAATGCAATTAAAACATCTTTTTATCGTTTTGCATAATAATGTATTTGAATTTAATGTTTTATAAATTAACTGTAAATCATGAAATTTTCATGAATAGGTTTATAAATTACTTCTAAAATTTATATAGGACATCTGTTTCGTATATAATATGAGAAGCTATCATGGGTTTGATATAATTATTATGATTTTAAATTATTTTATTCTTAACCAAATTCATGCATTTTATAGCAAATTATTTTTTGGTTATTGCAATGTATAAAAAGGTTCCAAAATCGCAAGTTTGTTTAAAGAAATAACTTGTACTTCGTCCTAATAAAACCTTCATAATTTAAAATGATATTTTATTTAATGAAAAAATAATAATATTTAATTTAATTTTGATTAAAAGGCTTTCGAATTCGCTAACCATTTCGCTAATTTTTTTAAAATTTCTAACATTTATTTGGAATGAATTAAACAACTAAGCCCGAAATAGAGCTCTAAAAATATAAGGTTGAAACAGAATATTCTATAAAAAACAACAACAAAAGCTGTCTTGGTACAAATACTTTCGCATACTATCATTTAACATAGCATGGATGAGAATTTTCTATGAATTTTCCAGAAAAAATAGAAAGAAAAAAAAATTAACATTTGAAAGGAATTTGAAACAAAACTACTAATGGTTAATTTAATCTAGTCACAAAACTATTAGCATAATACCTGGTGATTTATAGTCCTTTTTTATAGCATAATTCAGCAAAGGTTAAGCATACAATAAGTATAAATGATCTTCCACTCAAAAGGCGTGCGCCTGTTTGTTACTGTGATGAGTCTAAGGATGAAATGTAAAAAATATAGAAATATAGATAACTATTTATAGCAACTATTGTGTGTGTTGGGCTTGAGAAAAGAGATTCTGAATACTGGTTGGTCGAACATGATTTATTCATAAAATTGGAAAAGTGTAATATAATTTTTTTAAAAAATTAAAACAAACGAGTATAACTATGGGAAAAAATATAAAAAAGGTGTACTAAAATAAAAGCCAGATTTGTTTTTGGCGCCATTTGGGCAGTAAAATATTGGCAACCTTATAAAAACTCTTATGACATCTGTTAGTGTAGGGTTAATACAAACGGAGCATCATACAATACAACAACATGCTAACGCAATATTTGAATTTAATAAAAACAACCCAGTTTTCTTTTTTTAACTTGTTATATTTTTAGTGAATTATAAGAACACAGGATAGGGTAATGTATGGAATAACACATACAGTAAATGGCCCCCATGGCTTTACTGGCACATGCCTACTCTTTTGTAGGTAATTTTCCAAGGAAATTTCTCATAAATAGGGCAGAATTTCGTTGATGCAGCGTTGGATTTCCTCCTTCAATGCTCACAATGGGATTGTGAGCTCTTGTTGGCTTAGAATTTTGATTTTATATAATCGCGTAAAAAGAAATCCAATGCTGTTAAATCTTACTATCTAGGAGTCAATTCTCAAATTTTGGAACTGTGGCAGACAGACTTTCATTATTTTTGAAATATTGTTCAACAATGAAAACATGATTTTCCATTATATAATGCTCTATTTTTTTTCCCAACTCTAAACTATCGGCTAAAATGAATTTTGAATAGGGTTGCCAATACTTTACTGTACAAATGGTGCAAATTCAAATCTGTTGCTCTAATTCAAATAAAAAATGTTGATAGTGATTTTTTTAGTAAAACTGGATTCATTCAAAATTATTAGCATTCAATAAAGGGAAATATTTCGATTAACTTTTAAGAGCTATATTTTATTATTGTTTTGCCATTGGAATTCAAACAGAAATAATGGATTTAAATAATCAGTGCAATATGACTTCTTTTATGCCACCAGGCTAGCGGTTTTGAAATTATTCAAAAACATTCGCAAATTAGCAGTTTATTTATCACATTTGCAAAAAAAAAATATCCCCATAACAGTTTTTTTTTATAGTGTAAGGAATGGGTCGGACAAACATGGATACATGTTCAGTCCTAGATGGATTGTATGTAACTAAATTATCTACAATTCGCACCTTTCCAACATTGATAGCACTGATCTTAATGCACATATTTGGCTACATTTTTTATGCATATGATGTGACTTTAATGTAAATATACCAAAAACTTTCTTTAATATTTGTTTTTATTTTACGAAAGTGTAAATATCATCAAAAAGCGGGGATAAATTCATAGTTCAAGGAATATGAACTTTTTTTTTCATTTTTTGGGGGGAATATGATTCGTGTCAACTCTTGATTACTTTCTGGCATAATCTCGGAAAATGATAATTTGAACAATAATTAAGAGTTTCTCAACTATTTATAAAAATAATCGATTTTTTTAAAAAGTTAATTATTTTTGAATTTCCAATCCAAACCAATAATATTTTACCTTCTTGAACTAAATATTCCAATAACATGACATATTTTTCTGTCACTCATACCATTTGAGATTGAAATATCTATTGAAAGAATTGAGATTTTCATTCGAGTGGTTTGGGATCAATATCTTTTTTTATATTTTAGTGCACTGGAAGATATACAATTTAAAAAATTAGTAAATGGCTTGTTTTGTACACTATTTTTCTTTTAAAAAATAAATATGTCTTATTCAGTTTTTTATTAACTGACATATTTTTTTTTCATGCTAAAGATAAGTTTTACCATTTTTATACCAATTAACAATGTAGAAAATAGTTTTATATAATTATTTATTAGTTTTCTTGTTAGTATTACATAGATTATTTTTATTCAACAAATTAGAAAATTAAAGTTCAATAGAAATATTTTCTGCTTCAAAAATACAATTGAGTTTATACATAATCCCTTGAATCTATAATTTTGTATGTTTCCTGAAACAGTTAATGAAATCAACAACTTCGGAATGATTTTTTTTTATTTTTCTACAAATAAATGTTATTTATATTAGGATATTAATTAGACAAGATTTAAGACTTATGAAATGAGTGCAATCCTTTTTTTTATTCTGTAAACTTTTTATATGTATGTTCTGTGAATGCATTCGTATTCAGTGTTTATTATTTGTATTTGAGTGAATTTTACCAGTATAATATTTGCTGTAATATTTAAGCATTCCAATGCTCTCAGTTTTAAAATTTCAAAGTTCATGTATATCAAGCACATTGTATATAGCTTTATTTTAGATTGACATGCGTAATATACTAAATTTTTTACCGTTTGTTGAGATATAGAAAGGGTGATTTGGAACTGAATCTGTATTACATAACGCACTGGCCCTGATACTTATCCTTCCAGAATACTCTACTGATTCCTGACCAAGTAAACATTCCTTAAATTTAATATAAACTATTCATTCATAAAAGTATCTCAATTCACGAGAGTTTTTCTGAAAATATAAATAAAATTTGCAGTTTGAGAAACTAAGATAAATAATTTAAATCTGTATTTACGAACTTTAAAAGAAATAGAGAACTATCTATTAACGCAAGTTACACACCAGCAATATGCATGTAATCATCAACACCATGGATCTATATCAGACTATAAAATGTATTTCAAGAGATTCGAACTTTTATCTTAAAACTCTTCTTTGCATAATTTCTTTTTTTTTGTGTAAAATAAATCAGAGTGATATAATTCATACTCTATATTACAGGAAAAATGTTTTAAAAATCCTATTATAAAGATTTAATATAAAATGATTGAAAAACAACGATATGGTAGAAACTTCCATCACATGTCTGGCTAAGTACAAAATCTTCAAAAAGAAATCATATTAATTACAAAAAATATGCACGAAATTGCACATTTCTTCTAACCACAACAAATAGCGGAATGACAAGTTCAGACCCTTCTATAATGATTGTGACGTTTGATGGGTTTTTTTTGAAAGCTATGTTTCTTGTTAAGCTTTAGTCGTGAAAAAAGTTACCAGCAACAACCAAATTACAGTACACTTGTTTTGAATGCAATCTTTGCACAATAAATATTCTAAATTTACTGATTAATTACTTAGGGTTACTGAGAGCATATTCAAATATAGAAGTTTTTGAGAATAAAGTTTAGAAGTCCATCTTCTATATTTTTTATCGCTACCATTCATTCATTTGCCATCAAATAAAAAAACTATCACCATTTTCAGCATGTAAAATGTTCTCTATTTCTTCTAGAAGTTCGTTTGAACCTTCTCTAAACCATATGACTTTTTAAATACAACTTTTCCCTCTAAAAAGTCATCAAATTCCAATCGAATTCAACTTATCGAGCTTTTGACGTAATACATTCGCCGTTTTGTCTTTCAGGTCCCACTGCGTTGTGTCTACCACATCTGCACAATCATTAGATTACGTACTTTATGAAATTAGATTTATTAGGCTAGATTATATAGATAGACTCCGAACGATGAGAAATCGCAGAGGCAGAATTACTCATCTTTATCTAAACTCAGTTTCAAATGAGGTGAAGTTAAGCACTGTATAAATGTTAATGTTAAGCATAAAGCTGTACGGATACTAATAAAAAAATCCTGGACGTTGTATTATATATTATGTCACTTTGATATTTCTCTCAGGCTTGCAGCACGTCTATAAAACTTCTTTTCTTTGTGAACAGGATATATAAAAAAAAGAGATGCAAGTCTACTGTTCCATATTCACAGATATTATTTATTTATTTGATAATTCCTCCAGTTTATGTACTGATATACTTTATTGCTGTGATGAAATAATATGTATTGAGTATTCCTTGTGGAAAATAAATATGAAAAATGTCTGTTTTGTGTCTTGTCTTTCATTTTATTGTTGGTGTTACTTTTGACACTTTTCAAGCCCGCTGACGAACTGTCAGAGATTTAAGCTGAGTAGACAGAAGCTTGTTATGGCAAAGGTCCCTGAGCACACCAGGGCAGAATTCTGACTTCTGTCTCAAATGAAAACGACACACATAGAATCACTTGCACAGTCCCTTTTTACAGAATGGTTTGTTCTCACAGCACACAGACAAAAAACAGGGAAGAGAACAACCATGTCCGAACCAGGACTCGAACACGGGACATCCAAGATCACGGGGAAGACACCCTTGGCCCGGTAGCCGGCTCGTTTAATTTCAACATAATAAACAAGTCACAAAATATCCACTCAAAGAGTTTTATAACTCGTGTTTTTTTGATGTACTGTTCTTTTCAATATCCTGCGAAAACCACATTTTGACGATTCTATCTCACTAACAGCAGAACATCAGGAATTTCAATTACTCTTAAACGTCCACCTGTGTCGTTACGACACCGCGATATAAAATATATAAAATATTTGTTCTAACTGAATAATTTCAGGACTACTGTTCAGTAGAGTTTAGTTTTAATATTATTTCATGTAATTATTATGTATTATGATAATTTATGCTATAAATAACTGTAACAAAACTAATTACTTCTTCAGATTCTTTTCAGTTACTTACGCGTCCTCATCGGAATCTAAATTAGAACAAGACAGCTTACCACCATTCGATTCATTCTCAGAAAGCTCTCGCAACAAATTAGCGATTTCATCTGGACTTAGACCTTTTCTACGAGCCATTGTTTCGGGATGTCTGCTTTACACAAGAATCGAACATCGAATGAAATTCTTTTTCTGAGTGGATAAGCAATGTTGTGTAACGAATCACTTAGGCACAATTATTTAATAATAATTGATGGATTTCCGCTTCCATCCCAATAGCAATCAAACAAAAGACAGTATTATTTTGGGAAGTTTGTTTTACTTTGTGAACGACAGCTATTTATAATGATAAATTGCCTTAGTGTCGAAAGTACACCAACGGACGTTCTAGGTATGTTGAGTTGTAAAATATCTCCTAATTAACTTAGAACTACAAAACTTTTTCTAAGTAAACACCAGGGAAAATGAATAAAATTCGAGTAAAATACTTAAATTCCCTGCTAAAATGTGGAAAAAGGAAAAAACTAAACAGACTGAATTCAATCAACACCGATGGACGTTTTAGTGATAAGAAGTGAGATGGAATAATGAGGGCATTTCCAAAAATATTCGCCAATATTTGACCTTGATTGATGATTTGACCCTATATGATACTTTTTGATCAATTTTTTTCACGCATATGTGAGTATCGTGTCGTTTGCTACCTTATTATTTTATTTTAATTCAGTCTGCAAGTAATTCGAGTCCACTTTAATGCTAAATGTAAACATTTACTCCTCTTATCGATCCTCCACCACTATTCTGATAGATTAAACTCTGTTCTAATGCATAAGCAAAAAATAGGAGAGGAAACAATATTGAATACTCAGGAAACAATATTGAATGAAGGTTTAAAAATATTTGTAAATTATTTCTATTAAGATTGTAGCTACTGTTGGTATTTTTAAAATCTTTATACTGTTCTAGATATTCATGTACAAATTCTTGTAGTTAAAATATGTAATTTGTAATGGCTCATAATTAATAAAAGAAATAATTTTTAGAGGAAGAAAAACATATCATTGACTATTCTCCAGGAAACATATTAGAGAATACTAAAAATTCTAAAACTTTTTTTTTTGCAGAAAATTTTGAAAATTAGAAGTGTATTGAGACTCTACAGGAGAGATAATCTGACATAGAGCTATAGATATACATTGAAAAATTAATATACTTTAGAACAATCTTTTTTCTATTTTATTTTTAATTTTCATTAATTAAAAATGAACCGAAATTTAAGGTTTTTTCCTCGATAACGTCTGAAAACATTTTTGGATAAAACTAGTATTCACGCAATTTACAATCCAAACTATTGTCTTTTTAACTGTAATTTTTAACAATAGATTCTATTGTTCAATTTTCACGTAATTTAAATTTCAAAGAATTGTCATTTTAAATTTTATCAAAAAGCTCCATTGTTGAGCTAAAATTTAAACTACTTCCATTGTTCCGGTAAATGTCTAATCACGTAATTTCATTAAATTTTTATTAAGTTAACGAGAAAAGACTCTATTTAACTACTGTTTAATTCACATGAGAACTAAAAACTGAAGTTACAGTACTAGGAAAGTTATAAGACAATTTTTTCTGAATTTTATGTTTTTAACAAAACTACTATTTCATGAGATTTGATTGTATTGGAATGGTTCATACACATTATAAACAAAACATACATAAGATTGTTATCAAGAAAGATTTATATCCATTAAATTTTATGATTAAATATATTTTCTTGAGGAAATCCAAAACATTGTTGCCTATGAGACCAGGTCAACCAAGTCAGCAAAAGCAATTAGTGACAAATAAACGACAAAAATAATTAAGACAAAATTCAAATTTTTTTTTACAATGTTGTAATACATATTACAAAGAATTATAAATTTGAGTTTACCATTACTATTTTAAAGACCAATAACAATTTTCAAATATATTTGCTAATATACATAATGCTTTAAATCTAATTTCAGAAGATATTACTTTGCAGCAGACCACTGCGAAGTACATTTTATTCATTGAAACTAACCTATTCTCACATTTATGTCATAAACTTGATTCATAATTGGAACAAATTAGTAAGCAGAAAGCAACTCAAAAGTTCAATAATGCTTTCATAAGTATGTATTTATGATCATTTATAAATTTTCCTTATTATTTATCTATGTTTATAATTTAAGATTCATATTGTTTTTAAATAGTTCCCTATAATCTGGAAATGCCTGTAAATTCGTATCTTTTTTTTTCTGCAGTGGAAACAAGCGAAACATTTCCAAGTGAATGCTCTTGGGTTCGAAAATAATCTTTCATATGCCTACCACAAAAATTCCTTTAAAATTGCTGAATACCAGCAAATATCAGCGTATTTCTTTGCATACGTTATATCACTCTTGAAGTTTAGAGCATTGGTTTTGCAATATCTAGCAGAAATTTAGAAGCATTCACAAATAATTTGGAATGAAAAAATTTTAAAAATTCCATTCCATCATTTTAATTCTGAAAACTTAATGAAATTGCAAGTTACTGCATTAAGTAATTTTATATCAAATATTTGTATTATATTTAGCATTTTAATTTATGATGAAACTCAAGAATAATTTAATATTAGTATACAAGATGACTTAAGAAAAGCTTACACAAAAATTTATTATTTCTTACATTTGTATTTTTTTTTATCTATTTCAAAAATATTATTTTTGAATATACCAGTGAGATTTTAGTAATCGAAGTAAAAGGCGTTGTAATCCATTTAAATTTAAAACTAGTTCTTATACCTATCTTTGCTCACAAGTTCTTTGATTGATTTTAAGAATGAAATATTAAATGTTTATATAATCATCACCAAAACTTCAATAAAAACATTTTTAATGTATCAAAGATTATGAACAAAATCTAAAATATAGAGTAGAATAAGCAAAGTATTAATATAATAACATTATTTTATTAAGTTTTAAATAAAATAATAAAAAAACATGAAGTTACATAAGAATAAAACAAAAATAGTGAGCCAAAGCTTCTGGCCTGGTTAAACTGATTGAACCACTATGCTATGCTATGCTAATGTTCAATGCTATAACCAGTTCTCATAAACTGGTTATAGCATTGAACCCCATCTCTTAAACTGCTTAAAGAAAATATTAACTTTTAAAACAATTTTTAAGAAGCAAGGATGGATAATTTTATGTTGCATAGAAATTTCCAAAGTTAATAAGATTTAAGAGTTTTTTTATTTCTAATTTTTACTTATTTGCAATTTTAGACATAGTCCACTGATCCATTTCTGAGCGCAGCTATGTTATTTGTTTTGTATGAGCGTTTGAAATGCATTTAAAAATTAATAAAATAATAATAGTTCCATTAGTAGTTAATATATGATGAAAATAATTTCAAGAAACTCTGTAATTCTGTAAGGAACAAAAAAGTAAACAATTCATTCTACTTATCCACATAATTAATTCTTCTAAATAAGAATTTCAAGTTTATTTTTGAATTTTCAATTTCTAATTGATATTCCATTCATTTTCGCTAAGATGTTATATTTTAAAAAAATTGTTGAAGAATATTATGAGTTTTAGAATTTTGCATAAGTTTAATATATAGAAAATGATTGGTAATAATTTAAAATGTAGTATCTCTTTCAGATTGTAATGAGATTCGAATGATACTTTGTATTTTTTCTTCAATTTTCTACCCTCTAGTTGATTGATTTCTAGAAAAGAAAATTACATTTAAAAATTATTTTAAAAATGTAATTAATTCGAAATCAAGAAATTATAATTATATTGATAATTTTTTTGTAGCATGCACATTGCTGCAAAAAGAAAAAGAATTCATGGAAGCTGAATTATTCAAAGAAAAAAATTGGGTGGATTTGACAAGAATAGTAAGTCGACAAGAATAGTTTAAATTTAAATTAATTTTCTTTAAGAAGTTTTTAACACAGAAAAATAAACAAAATGTGTTTAAATGTTGCTATTTGTAACTATACTGATAATAAACAGAAAAAACAATAATATTTTTAAGTAATACTATTATGATCACATTAGAACCTATTATCTTATATGCGAAATATACAGAGATAAAGTATTGTACTTGTAAAAAAATTCGAACCTGAAATTTTAACAAATTTCAAAGATTTAAAGCTCCCTCAATTTGTAAAATAAGTTTTTGGAGTTATATATACATATCTGTAAACTCAAACAATACTTATAGTTAAAAGGTTTAAACATGGTGATATGATGCATAATAAATACACATCATGCAGGTACATTTGCAGATTTGTATCAAATTTTGAACGAAATTCATTCAAATGCAGCCTGTCTCTCTGGTTGTCCGGATGCAATTTAGCATAATAATTAAAAAACGAGGATAACTTCAGAAATAAATTTTAATACACTGATTTGGCATCTAAGTGTCGATACTTATCAAATTTGGAATCAAATCCTTCAAGAAATTGGTCATCTGTTAACTAATAAGCAGAATGACTTAATTATATACAATTTGATATGTGATACTGGGACTAATTAACTTTAATTTCAGTTTTTTTTTTAAATTTTGAGTTTTTTGGAAGTTTTAAAACAATTCAACAGGAAATTTTTGAAACAAAATATTTTTCTTCTCTAATCTGGGCATTCGTAAAATAACACAATGTATATCAGGTTTAAAAACAAGTTTCTGGAAAATATTTTCAATGAAATGCTTTCCACATTTACAAATTAAATCAGATAAAAAAAAAAGAGAAATTAAAAAAGATATTTTTCGTGCGGATAAATTTATTTTTAATCAGTAGAAAAGTATATTTTTTCCGAGTGCTTGTTTATTGGCTCTTTAAATTTCCAGAATAATATTTTCAAGGTTGAAGACTTCGTTGTAAAGTCCTTCTTGAAAATATTGACATTTTTGTTCACTCAATTTTCTTAACGTTTGTTAAAAAAATTCTATTATAGAGCTATTTGAATTTTGCTTTTGAGTTAAATTTTTAGGAAGTTACACTTTTATATTTACATAGTTCACATTTTAAACTTGTTTATTACTCTTTAAGGCTGCTTTTTTTAAAAAAAAATCTGAATTTTTAGTTAAATCAATTTCTGAAACATATCATAAATCTATTGTATGTTTTTAAATTGAAATTTCATATAATGAAGTAATCTGCTCATTTTAAAAGGTTTCATACTACTTTAATGTTCCGAATTAAGAAGAAATTAAATTGCTAAACAGTAAAAACCCTGTATTTAAAGATTTCATAGAATGCAACATATATATAGCTTTAGATCTATCTCTTTTTTTTTCGAATTCTTGACTAAATAATTGATATGCTTCTGAACTAGAATCAGTTTCTAGAAAAAAAAGTTTAAATGTGCATTTCGAAAACTATTTTTTCCATATCTTTGTACGCGAATCTGTCAAAAAGTTAGCAACATTGCAGTAAAAAAAATTATGAAAACTATATTTGTAATATAAAGCTCTATGCTTATAATTTTAATGCTATTATCACCCTTAGTTAAGTATTTGTAGTGGAGTAAGAAGAGTTTTTCAATGCCTTCTGCAAAGAAATTCAGACCATTGCCCAACATCCCCTCTTGGGTTACAACTTTCATCTCATCATTTGAATGTTATCGCTTTGAAAGTTCTTATTTCATGGGACCAAATAAATTGAAGTTACAAGGTGAAAGATCTGGGCTATAAGGATATTGATGCCACACTTCTTACCATAACTTTTTCAGAAGTCTATGTTTAATACTTTACTATATTTTAAACTTGCAAAATAAATTAAAAATCCATCACCGGGTGGTTCAAAAATGGCACCCGATCTAAAACCAATTAAACTATAGAATTTCAATTGAATTCATTTCATGATATATTTCCTAAGCAAAAGTTGTTTTTTAATTAGATAAAAAAGAAATTGAACTACTAACTTTTAAAAGTAAGTTCTCATACTTCTATAAATTTTTAAATTTAGGATTTTAGAGTACATTCAAATCATAATAAAAAAGTTCAATTTGCTGAAAATAGAAATTCTTTGCAAATTTGATTCGACAATCTGAAAATCATTGTTAAATATTCTAGATTTAAATAATAAGCTCGAAACTGTTGGAAATGGCAACACTTTTATTTTAATGGAAAATCATCTGCTTTTTTATATTTTATATGAAAATTGAACCAAAGTTGTAAATAAAAGCTTGTGTACCTGTCTTTGACAATGTATGTAAATTTATATTTTTGTAAGAAGAAAAAAAAAATGGATTCAATACTGTTTCTATTTTTTATACAAAAAAAAGTCATTTGAATAACAATTCTTCTCTGATATTCATTCTGGTTTTTTTAAAGTATGTCTAAAGCATAATAAAAGTCTGATAAATCTGACATTTTTTCCCTTAAATGTTACACACGTCTATATTCTTCAAGGAATCACCATTTTTTCTATTTCAACATGTATTCAAAAATCAGCACCAGCCGTTTTTAAATTTAAAACTAATATAGCAAAATCGATTTTCGTGGTAGATCGATTTTTTTGCACGAACCATAATAAGAAAGTTAAAACCGTTTTTTTTTATTTCCATTTTCATAAATATCGCAAACAAACGTTCTCCCTTTTCTTCCTAAGCGATTTCTAAGAATTATTCATTGAAAAAGAACATCCTATACCGGCATTTCTTCGTATTTCGAAGGGCGGTAAACATCTTCCCCCTCCGTCAGCTGTGCATAATCGCATGCATTGCCGCATTTTCTCCTCCAATGAAAGTCTAAATTCTCCTTTAGACTAGGAGATCTAGGAAGACGGAGGAAAGAAAAATAAGAAAAAAAAATGTCAGAAATTTCATGGCGCCTAGATTCGTCTGAAGATGACAGCTCCTTTTAAATGGCATTCTTATTCTAATATTTGATCTAAGTCTGAATTCATGCCAGAATTCACTGCGGCTTTCAGACCCAAGAACTTTGTATCTTTTCAAAGAAAGGATGAAAGTCAAAGCGTTTTTTGTTGGTTGAACAAAACAGACAGAAGTCAAAACGTTTTGTTGGTTAAACTTTCTGCCGATTTTTGGACTGATTTATGCTTATATATAAACCAAAAAGATGTATTGAAAAAGCTGGTACTTCGATTTTTAAAGTGAATTGTTAAGTTACCCATTTATTTGATGGAATTAAATCATTATATTATCAATAGTTTATTGTACCAATTATTTTAAGTCGTCACCAAGTCAGTCCAGTTGAAATTCTAATGCTCATTCCTAATTAAAAAAGAAAGGAATCTTCACAGATTTGTCTTTGTTATAATATGGAAATTTTGAATATATTGAATTATATGAAATTATACTAGATACAAAATATGACATATAATATGCCGTCGTCCTGGCATAGGGGTAGCGTATCTTCTTCGTGATTTGGGCATCCCGGTTTGGCCATGGTTGTTCTGTGTTCTATCTGTGAGATGTATGAATGTGTCTCCCTGTAAGAAGGAGTTGTGCAAGCGAATGTGTGTGTCACCTTCATTTGAGCTAGAAGTCAGACTTCTGCCCTCTGGGGTCTTTACCCTCAGAAGTTACTGCACCCCCTTTCCGTGGGAACACGGACACAACATCAATATATAACATAAAATAAAAATATACAATAAGGAATTAATTAGTATAATATATATATGGAATTAAGGATTTAATTAAAATATGAAATATGAAATTAAATATAAAATAATGTATATATGGAAGTAAAATATAGAATATGGACATGAATATAAAATTACATTTCAGATTTCTTTATCATTAGAAAATTAATTATTTCAAAATACGCTCTAAAACCCTCGGTAAATGCAGTTGATTGCCTTCCTTTGAAGTGATGTGTGTTCGGAGCATTTTGAATCATGTTATATCACTACGAACAGTTATACAAATAGATATTTGTATGACGTTGATAGATGAAATGTTAATTAAGCGCCTATATTCTGTATGACCAGATGTAGTCTTGGCCGATAGAGTGCAATGCTTATAGTTATTTATTATAGGGATGATAGCATGCATTATAATGGTATATTTTAATTAACTATCAGATAAGGTCGTGAAACATATTCAGTTGTATATGATGGTAAATTTCCGTTTTTTTCCAAATTGCACTACTTTGAGCATGATTTTCATGAGTCAAACACACAAACTTCATGCTTATATAAAATGCGCTACTAATAAAAGATTAAAACATTGTTTTGCAATTTTTTTTTTAAATTAAAAGAATTTTCTGAAATGATTTTCATCTGATTACTGTAATTGTAGAAGTCGTTTATTATTCTATTTTGAATACTAAGTAGAAACCAGCCGGGTATATAATGGTTGGTGGATACTTGGTGTAAGATATTTTCATCAGAAATGTTAATTGGAATAAATTAACCTTTTGCGTACAACAAGCTCATTAAAAATGTAGATCTGAATAAACTAACTTTTGGCATACAACGCTTTCCTTAAATATGTAAATTTGAATAAATCTTGAATGCAATCGGTCAAAAAAAAATTAATCCCAAATGTAGTCTGCCTTTTCTTTATTGTACTATTGACCTATGAGGTTTAGACACGCCATGTAAGAGAAACAGACATACGTGTACATATTGTATTACTATATACGTACATATCTTAAACATATATGAAAAGATTTAACATTTTGGAAGTAGATTGCAGTTCGAAGATGTTGAAAAGACTTTTTATGCTATTATGTCGTTTTATTTCATTGCATAAAAACAGGCATGTCTATGTACAAGCTGAGAGTGACAAACACACGTATAACACAGAACAAAAGACAGAGTAATGAGGGAAAAGTCTTCAAATATTTTATTTCTGGTCTAAAATAGCTTATTTCGAGAGGGAAAATCTTTTTTACAGTGCTATCATGGAGATTTCTGAATATGTGACTTTCAAAGAAGGCGAAATACAGGCATCTTTTTGTAAAACTATTTGTTTAGTCAACGCTGGAATCGTTGACTAAAAACTTTACAAAGTATTTCTTGAATTAATTAAGTAGATAATATAGATTTGGATCAGGAAATAAAAGAATATTTTAGAATGACTTTGATATAGACAAAATTGAAGTAAAACTTTAGAAATTAATTTGGATTAAAATTAAAATATCATTACATATATATGTACGACAAAGTTGAAAAAAGACTGTTGGTATAACATTCATCGAACTGAATTTTGAAGCATCGTGTTATTATCCAGAAACAGTATTTTTCGTTGGTATAGCCATAAAACTTCTCTCGCTTTGAGCAAAGTATGAATTCGTATCTTTCAAAATTCATAAGCATATTATAATATAAAAGGCAAAAAAAAAAACTTATCTCTAGTTTCGAAGTAGGACGAAAATCTATGCCATTTCTTATTCATTTGAAGCCACTATAATTTTCCTGAAAGTTTATGGAACTTTAATGAGATTCGTCATATGAGTCAAGTCACTTCCTGCGGTTGCTCCTGGGGATGGGCATTGTTGAAAAAGGAGTGAAAAAACTCTGGATAACTTTTTTAAATCTTAATTACTCGCAGAAGATCCCGTCGTTTCGAAGATATTAAGGACACACTAGCGATCAATCAGAATTGCGAATAAAAGAAGATGGAGATATAAAAAGTTTCTGAAATTGACAGACTTTGTATAGAGGCCATTTCCTTCAAATCGTTGGAAGGAATATTTGGGAGAACATAAAGGAAATTTTGAAGATATTCGATCTTTAAAAGTTTTGGAGAAATTTATGAAAAAAGGACGTCAGTTTTTGAGCTAGATATGTGATGGAAATCGAATGCTGGCAATATGAATTCCGCCTAGGTCATCTGGGAATTAATTGGTTTTGAGAATTTTTGCTCTTCTTGTTGAGTTTTAAAGAACAGTCGTATAACGCTAACGGAATTTTTTGAAGGAGCTTGCTTTTTCGTATATTAAGGCAGCCAAGAGAATGTATTGTATTCACCAAAAATTTTGACTTCAATATTCTAATAAATTAACAGGCTTCAAGAACATTTATATCTATTTTTTCATACTTAAAAAATATTTTTAATTATGGCTATTTATTATTTTACCCATGGCTTTTAGTATCAGTCCAGTAAATTTCATTGAAATATCAAATAAATATGGTAGATCCAGTCAGTTTTTAAATACGATGGGTTATCCAAAAAAAAAAAAAAAGGTTACAAGGCAAAGGAAAAATGCTTTATTAACAATAGACACCGGAAACCAATGGTAATTAAGAGACATACGTGTCTGTAATTTCTTTATATAATTATCAAACTGATTCAGGTATTTATTACATCCCTGAATCAATTTGTTTAACCCATCTTGGTAATAATCAGGTCCATCACTATTGAGCCTGTTCTCGGCACTTTTTGAACATCACTGTCTGATATGAGCTTTGTTTCATATAAGTGTTTCTTTAATGCCGGGAAAAGGAAATAGTCACATGGAATTAAATTTAGGTGGTATAGGGGTGGCTCCAAATTTCCCATCTAAACGTTTCCAGCAACCTAGTCGCTTTAAAAGGATGACATCATTTCGAAAACCATTGTTTGCTCATTGTTTCGTCCCTTGTACTTCAATGACTTGTCTGTGAATGTCAGATGCGGGCACATTCTTGCATCATAGAAATCGTTTTACGTTTCACACTTCTGTGTGAGACCACTTTTCTAGACATATTTCCATTACTGTTGCTGCTTAAGACCTCAGTACTAACATTGTCAGATTTAACGACCAGTCTAAGACAACCAGCACCATGTGTATTTATTCTGGGTATATACCCATCCACAATTTCAACTGTCCAAATACTGCTGATTGTAATTTTTTTTTAAATCACTCCTCTTATTTCTTTGCCGAAAACAATGGCAGTCTGCTAAAGTCTTGAAAGAATACAGTCCATCTAATAAACTTAAGTATATCGATTATTAAGAGTGTAATTCCTTTTACAAGTTTGCAAGCAATTCCCCAATCTACCCAGAGACATTCTTCTTCTTGCATACAGCCGACCACCCAGCCACCACTGAGCGTTGCAGTATCGACAGGATTTATTGTAGTAGACTGCTGAATAAAAAACCTACCCAGAGACCATGCGGGAAACTTGATGGGGCCGCCGCTCATCAAATATACCTAGCAAGAACGAACACATGATATTTAATGACACTGGATACTTGCAAACACAAAAAAACACCAACATTTAGAGAAAATGCATAGTGACACAGAAAAAGGATTGGAAAAAAAACCTTTTTAAATTCTGAAACATTACTTATGAAATTCTGATTAAATTCTTACTTATTAAATTCTGAAACATTAAAAATACACACAATACATTCAATTCACGTTGACTTTTCAAGCTAGGAGAGAAATGAAATCAAGAGCTTTGATAAAATGCTCTTAATAGAAGGTTTATTGGCTAGAATTCTTATGAGTCAATAGACATCTAATTTCTTGATCAACTGAGTCTGTGTTCTCGACAGAGTGTGCAGAGTTTCATGGTGTGATTTCAGATCACTTATTGGTGCCACACTGGCAGTCGAAATTTGATCCAAGAAACGTCTTTGATGTAAGGAAAACATACCATGGCCAGTGTATATTTGATTAAGATAAAAAGTCACCCTCAATTCGGTAAACAGAAATATGTTTATAGGTTATTCTTCCCTTGAAGGAATGATTCCATCTTTTCTGGTAATTCTTAATTAATAGTGTTTTAAATTTCATTTCTGAAATGGATTTTCGATTTATGGAAAGGTATTTCTTAGCTTTGTAAGTTCTAATCTCCATTTAGAACTATAATAAATTTCATAACATGGAAGAAAAATTTGCAGATATTCTTAATGAAGTCTGAATGGATCTTAAGTTACCGATTCCCTTCCTTGGTAACACATCTTATGAAAATTTAACAATAAAGGTGATGTTGCTAGATAATCCAAGAATTATAATTCTATACCTTAAAAGCTGAGATCTGAAGAATCTTCTGGAAAATGCTATACTCTTTCGGATATTTATGTACAAGATGAATCGCTTTAGTTTTATCTGAAGTCGTGTTCACAAAGTAGCTGTACACTCTGAGCAATGTTATTGCATGATTGGCAATTTTTTTTTGGTGGTTTGTATTGGATTTTCCCCAAAAACTACTCTTTGTAATTCGATAGCACTGATTTTATCATTTATATATAAGGAATTTTGGGCAGTAAAGCGTGTTTTTCCCCTGATATTCATTGTATAGTAAATTCTAAATATACCCATCAGGAAATTTCTTGTAGCAATATTGTCTCGAATAAAGCATAGTAAAAGTTTACGAAACAGGAAACATGTGATTCGAAAATCGGGAGTTATTTCAGAAAATAACAATTCATTTATATATGAAAGCATATAAACATGTTTCTTAGAAAACGGATGGAAATGGAAAAAAGATTTATTTTCGACTAGATATCTAGATATTTATTTTTCTCCATTGGTAAAAAGTGTAAGTCTTGCATCTGCTGCATCACATAGGATGATATCTGGTTGGAGTAATAATTTGAAAACTTCCACTGCATTGTCCTTATTCAGAAGTTTATCTGTAAGAAAAGTGACCACATTTTTGACAACAAAACTGTAATTTGTTTTTAAAGTAGAAGATGAGCAGCATATAGATGTCTTATTATTCTTCAAAAGTTTAGTTCTTTGCCTAAAAGCAAAGATACCCAATAGAAATTAAAACAATGAACATTTATATATTATTTTAATGCATTATGTTATTTTTAATTGCAAAACCACTTGTTAGCTTTTGTTATAAAACTTGTTTCACTAAAGCTTGGTTAAAGTAGATAAAACATTAGAGCTTATAAACCATTGTTATAGAAGATGAGCAGCATATAGATTTCTTATTATTCTTCAAAAGTTTAATTCTTTGCCTGAAAGCTAAGATACAAAATAGAAATTAAAACAATGAACATTTATATATTATTTTAGCGCATTATGTTATTTTTAATTGCAAAAACACTTGCGGGCTTTTGTTATAAAACATGTTTTACTAAAGTTTGGTTAAAGAAGATAAAATATTAGAAATTATAAACCATTGTTACCCTGAGATATCTTATTCTTAATTGCAGAAACAGTTGCCGACTTTCCTCATAAAACATATTTTTATTAAAACTTGGTTTTGGATTTAAAAAATAATTATTCTGCTTTATATTAATGCACTCTGTTTGTTATTGTTGTTGTCGTGTCCGTGTTTTTTACGGAAAAGGGGTGCAGTAGCTTCTGAGGGTATAGACTCCTGAGCACCCAGAGGGCAGAAGTCCGACTTCTAGCTCACACACACGACACAACACTTTTTAGAGGGTGGACGAATTCATTCATACACTCATTCATCCATCAGCAAGTCGGAATTTAGATCCAAATCAGAGACCGACTCATCCCTGATTCAGTACCCCCAGAGGTATCGTTTTGCTATGGGAACTCGGAGGACTTCGCAGTCTCAACATATTTAACGTGACCCAACTGCCATTAGATAACACGGCGGTCTTTGGCCAAGACAAGGACAGAACCCACGCCCTTTCGGTTACGAGACTGACGCTCTACCAACCAGGCTACCACGACCTCAATGCACTCTGTTTAAAAATTATATTTCCATCTGTACCCACTCAGAAATTCCAAAAGTTGCATTTGAGCTTTGAATCATCCTTTACACAAAAATGATTTATGAACGATAAATTTTAATTTAATAAAACATTAATAATCAGTATTAAATTGTAAATACAATTACTACCATAAAAATGAGAAACACAAACAAAAAATTATAATTGTTAGCATACAAAAATTATTATTATATTTTCATTGTAAATTGTTTTGGTTTAAAGAGTAAATCTCAAATTCAGGCTTTTATTTATTTAAACGAAAAATAATTAACCAATGAAAACCTTCCAATCCATTTAACTAATAAATATTGTGTATAATCTGGTCTGGAATCTTAGGAAGATTATGATACACTTTAGCTACGATGCTAAGATCTAAGAGTTTCAGATTTCTTGTAAAGAGAGCATCGGATTAAAATTTTAGCAATTTAATTTATAGGGCCCGTTTGATTAATCTAAAATGTGTAACTTAATAACTTGCTTGATTCTGCTTGCTGCTATTCTGGTTAATGATATTTCCTTCACTCATTTAATTTATTGATAATATATTGGATTGAAACTTTTCATCTTAATTTTAAATATTAATACCGGCTTATTTAATATCAAGCAGATTAAACTTTTATGAAACTTCATAATAAAATTGAAAGTTGAAAATATATGAGGTAACTGATTAGTTTTAATGAATGTTATTAATTTGAATTTCCCAAATTGAATTTAAAACTAGCCACTTTGAGGGACAAAATACTTTATTGGATAGTTTAGTTATATTAAAGTATCATTTCAAAGCTATGACATACTGTTTTCTTTAAGGTATTTATAGTTTTAATTTAATATAAACCAATTATACAGGATTATTCCGTTCAATACGTTCTTGATTCTTCCAACAAAGAATTAATGAGCATCAAATTTTGTTAGATATTGATGTCTTATTAATTTTAGAACCTTATATTTTATGATTTTTATTTGAATTTTCATGATTGCATTAAAAAAAAGAAACACTGGAAGACAAGATAGTTATCAGAAATATTTGTTGTGTTTAATTTGTATCACTTATGCGTAACATGCGGTTTTTGATTCTCTCAGCAAATAATTAATAAGCATCAAATTTTGTGAGATATTAGAGTTAGATTAATTCAATAATATTAAAGCATGATATTAATTTTAATTTCTATGAATGCATTTAAAATGAGCCACATTGGACAACAAGCTACTTTCTTAGAGGTATTTATTGTGTTTATTCAATATATAGGATTTATGCAAAACCTGAATGTCTTGATTCCTTAAACAAGGAAATAACATGCATTAATTCTTTAAAGATATTGACACCATATTAATTCAACAACCTTAAATCTTTTAATATTAATATAAATTTCCACGAAGGTATTTAAAACTAGTCTCCTTGGACAACAAAACACTTTCTTGGTCGTATTTGCTTTGTTTAATTTAGTTTAAATCACTTATCCATGACATTCTTGATTCCTACAACAAAAAATTAATGAGCTTTAAATTTTGTATGGCATTGAAACATATCAGTTTAATGACATAATAAACCTGATATATTTATTACATACACGAATTTTCTTGAATCAAATCTCATGATATTTCATTTGCCATTAGAACTTATTATTCAATTGACTTGGTAATATATTTCAAACTGCATGTTTGCAGTTTCTTCATTTTTATGCATTCGACTACGTTAAAAACTGGTTACTATGGTCGACTGGTTATCGACCACATTAGCAAATTTATTTTATATTGTCTTTTATTGTAGTTCAGACTTTTCTCTTTTCAAAATAGTCTATATTTTCTAGGAAGAGGAAGGCCTGACCTATTTTCCAGGGTCACATATCTTTTCAGCTAAAATTTGTCTTTAACTTCAATTTTTTCAAAACTTCAATTTTCGTAAAAATTCTCCACCGTTAACATGATATCTCAAAAACTAATAGAGATATTTACATGAAAATTTCAAGGTGTGTTTTAAATAATATGGGCAATGAAATAAACCAAAAATGTTATTGTTGGTCAAATACGTTTTTATGTATATTTATTTATGGATGTTTTATAGAAAAATTAAGATGTAAATATGCAGAAAAAAATGCATATATATGTATATTTTTTACCTATAACTTCTTTGCAAGTCAAGATCTTTCTTGGAGTTTTGTTCATTTTATTCATTATTATAGTTTATATCTTGTGCACAAAGAAAAACGATTGCGGCATTACATTCTTGTGTAGAGTGTTAATCGTTTTAGTTAAATTTCATTAAAATTTATTACAAATTTTCGTATTTCTGAAAATATATTACACTTTCAAATAAATCTTTAAATAATGGGAGAATTTTATGCAATTGAGGTATTATAAAACGTTCGGAATAATGTTTTTATATAAAAATATGGTGCATACATGCTCTAACCATATTTCTGGGTTTAAGACCATCAAACATTAACCACCAAATGTCAATATTTCAAAAAAATTTTAATAATTTTTGAAAATTTATATTTAATAGCATAAATTTAAGCAAATTTTTAAAACCTTCAAAATGGTTACATGAAAATTTATTACTCTATTTCGTAGAAATGCTAAAATAAATGCCATTGATTTATCTAGGGAATTCACCAAGAATGTATAGTAAATAAAAATCTTAGAACCAGTTGAAGATTTACATGAAATTTTTAATAAATTTATGACTTTATTATTCGGAAAATAAGCTCCAAATTAAAAAAAAAATGTATTCACTTCATCTGAATTCTTTTAGTTCATTTCTTAGGAAATAGTATAAAGACAAAGTCCACCAAATCTCATAATAATATGATAATTTTACTTTGAGTTATTTGATTTGAAGTCAGCAACGTATGAGTAAAAATCAATTTGTGAAAAATGCACTTAAAGTATACTGTAATGTATACTTTAAATAATAAATTATTTGTAATAAATTAATATTGCACATAATTTAGATGTACAATATTAATTATTTCAAATTTAATAATAAATTATGTGTGTATACTTAAAATTCACCACATTTATAGGTTATACCTTCTTCCACCTCAGGACTTAATATATATATATATATTTTTTTAAATGATTTATTTTTTTCTGGCAAATTTTTGCATATGACAATGACTGAAAACCGTATTCATTTAATCTGTCTTTACGAACTCAGCAAAATCTCTAATTGCATTTGACTGATACATTAAAATAAACTTATGGAT
>JAPMOQ010026328.1:42145-52970 GCA_026543055.1 Argiope trifasciata | reverse complement strand
TGCTACCATTTAGAACAGCATCTTCTGATATGAACCTTGTTTAAGATAATTGTATCTTCAATACCGGGAAAAGGAAATAGTCATTAATACCTGTACAAGAGTAACTCCAGACTCCCATGTAAAAGTTTCCAGAAATCTCTATGCCCGCTTCAAAAGAACGACCCCCTTTCGCCACTTGTTGTCTACTTATTTCTTCGCCCCTGTACAATTCAACGATTTGTCTGGGAATGCGCTATTAGGACATATTCTTGGTCCATAGAAATCGTATCACGCACGTCTCAAGAAGACCATTTCTCTAAACTTCTTGCCATTACTGTCGCTGTTTCAGGTCTCGGTACTCACACTATCTGCTTGATGACCAGCCTAAGACTAGCTCGATCTGTCTCCCCTTTGGGTAACAATATTCCCATCCATAATTTCTAATTTACAAATACTGATGCTTATAAACTTCTTTTCGGATCACTCCTCTCATAATAATATTGGATTAATCTTTTTTATTAGAAATCTATGATTAAATCTTTAATCAAACAGATTCAATTTTTACTAAGGAAATACTATGTTTTGACATTTATGTAAAAAAATTTGGCAAAGCCCTAATTATATGTTTTTCAATTCTACGTAATTGAAGAAACATATAATTAACTTGAAGGAAAAATGTATTATATTTGAACTATATCAACAAATCAGACAATTATAAAAGAAATTTTTTTTACAAATTGGAATTGTAAACATCTTAATTTATTAAACATTAATGCTGAACTTTGCAAATTTTATAAACAACCTTCTACATCACTGCAGAAACATTTAAATAAAGTGAAAATAAATGTCAAATTTTTATCTGAGCTATGAAACTAAATTAGAAAATCGTAATCTAGAATATTGTTTGGAACTGGAATCGTAAACATTTTAATTAACATTAATGTTTCTATGGCAACCTCGTGTTTAAACTTTTAATGCTTGTTAATTTATTATTTTATTGTAGATTCAATCGATGTTTTGTCTTCTGTTATGACTTCGCATTGCATTTAGTGACTAAGAAATGGTTTATAAATTGTATTTTTATAAAGGAATAATTGTGCAAATGTATACAATAATGAACTAAGCCATACATTTTGTATTCAAAAGAATTTTTAAATTTTGCATTTGAGCTGCGTTATGAAGCAAAAAAAAAATTAATAAAATTTACTCGATTAGCATAATCTTATTTATAAAAGTTTTATCAGGTTGGAATAAAAAGAAGGAATGTGCTGTAAATTGATTAATAAAATTAACCTTTTTAAATTTCTAACGAAGCTTAATTTTGTTATACGAGCATGATTATAGGATCATCTATATCTATACACATGATATCTCTTCATAATACACCTATAGGGTACATGCAGTTACATTTGGCATTTTCATTTGACCTCAAATAAATTTGAAACTTGGTGCAATTTGAAAAGCGTGTCCAAAGATGGCAGCTGGAATTATTCGCCTTTCCCTGCATACAAAGCAAGAATCATTTATTGTACATTAAGTTTTATTGGGTATCTTTGAAGCTCATTATGTGCTGTGATTGGGATCTCAATCTCCTATTAGAATGATTAGCACAAGATGGAATGCCTCATTTTTCTGTCGGCTTTCAATAACTCATTTCTCTTTTGTTTCGCAACGATATATGATTGAGTTAAAAAATTGCGTCAGCAAAAAAGCTACCTTTTAAAAATATAATAACTTTAAGCCAGTTAGCATTTTGATAAAAGGATTTCGAATGCGATAAGTTATGATTATAAACTGAAATTTATAGCTTTTTCCTCCTAAGACATAATTTGTAAATCGTTAGCAGTTAAATGCAGGAACTAATATTTCCCTTTTAACAATGCTATTTGTTTCTTTAATTATGATTTTGTATTTAAACTGCACTTAATATGCAGCTTTATTTAATGGTGAAAATGACCTGGTTAAATATTCTGGTGTTCTGCATGATTTAAGTATCTTCCACTGCGGTTTATGATCTTAATATATTGAGAATTAAACCACAGCGATAAACTTTATGGAAATGGCTATTAAAAGGCGAAACTCAATGTACGTGTGATTACGAATGCTTTAAAGCTGGTATTAATAATATTATTGCTTGAAGGATGGGTAAGCCACAAACTTAATAATCGAATATTTAAAGTATTAATTGCTTTTCAAGCCTTATTTTGATTTAAAATAAATGCAGTGTCGAATAATCAGCATGTGTTTATAAATAAGGGAACTAATGTTTATTAGGGTCAATTTATTTATAAACTTTGTAGAATGACGAATACCAATGGTCTTTATTTCTGCCCTCATTAAATCGATTCTTTCCTTTACTTAACAAATTAAAGAAAGAAATGGCGGTAAGTGTGAAAGTTAATTTTTCTTATATTTCGAAATAAAAGCAGTATATTTTCGTCTTTTAAATTCCTGAATTGATACATTTCTTGTTTTTTTATTTCTTATACATAACAATATATATTATAATATTCAATGACGTTTTTTATATAAAGAATGTTTCTAAATTAACTCAAAATTTTAATTTGTCCCCATTTGTGCAGTAAAGTGTAAGCAGCCCAATTAAAAATCCATCTGCCAGCTGATAGTTTAGGATTATAAAAAATGGAGCGTTATACAACAGAATATGTATTTTCATTGCTGAAGAATATTTAAAAAATAACAAAAGTCAGGCGGGCACATTTCGAAAATTTAAGAGTTGGCTCCCTAGACCTTATGATTTAAAATCGTTGAATTTCATATTATGGTGTTATTAGGAGTCAAAGGTCTATGCCAACAAGTCCACAGGCACACGTGTATTGAAGGAGTAAATTCAATGCTGCATCATCGAAATTCATCCACAGTGTTGCCAGTGTCCGTTCATGCAGTTTTTCGTTTGTTTCTTAGGTTAGACAAAAAATAGCCAGTTATGATTACTTGTCGATGAAACAAGTTAATTCGCGAGTTCATACAAAAAGGTCATGGAAAATTCAACAAAAAGTGAGTAGCAGTGGAAGTCATTTGCCTTGTGTATTATCCCATACATAACCCTGTCCTATGTGCTTTACAGGTCAACAAAAATTTAAAGAAAATCGACAAATCGAAGAAAATTGAAACTAACACATGGTTCTATCGTGTAAAGGTCCTTGTGTAATTTTTTCTAAGCTATCAGCTGTCAAATGATTTTTTAAAATAATGTTGTCAGCACTTTATTACATGAATATTTGCAAATTTAAATCTTTCGTTAATTTTGGGACACCCATTATTTAAGGAAAATAACATATTTAAACGCTAGTGTTTTCTTAAATCTAAACTGATTTGCATTGAAGCATTTTGGAAAACTTCATATCCATTTACTAGCTACATTCTTCTTTTTCTAACTTGGTCAGGATTTTTATTGAGGGTTTAGCATTAATAACACATAAAGATCCTGAATCTCATTTATTTCTAATAAAAAGCTGCTCAAACATCGAAGATGGCTTTTGAAGAATAATGTTTAGACTTGATTAAAGGTGTTTAATGAACTCAAGAATTAACTTGTTTCATCGGCAAGTAATCATAACTGGCTATTCTTGCCTAACCTAAGAAAAAAACGAAAAACTGCATGACCGGACACTGGCAACACTGACAGGAACTGTTATTGAATCCTAAAGGCAATTACTGGTCACGGTTCAACCTCTTTCGTGTAAAGTACATCCCGTCATCTAAAAGATGTTGCCAATCCACATCGAACCAAACATGGTAGCTAGAATCAATCACCTTGTCGGAAGCTTCTCATATCATTTCTGATATGTCTGTTGGTGGGAGTAATTAACAAGCAATTCTTTCTTTGACTGGTTCAGAAGCCAGTTGCTGCCATTTCTATTACTTGTCATTATTCATTCAACTTCTCAATCTATGCATAGCAATTAATAATTAACTATGCAGTTTATATCTAAAAAATAAATGTTTCAGCTCTGTAGAAATCTTTCTTTTTATATGCAACCAGTAATGGAAAAAGAACAATTTCAAAAAATTGTTCAATTGTAAGATAATGACCACTGCTTTAATTCCCGGAATGTACAAATTGTTGCATAAAAAACGAAACAAATTTCATTAATTTACATAGCAGTAGTACAGATAATACCTCAAATAAAATACGTTTCTCATATTAACAAATACTGTGGTAATTGTATTGCAGAAAAAGAAGAATATAGAATTCAAAAAAAATTATAATACAAAAGTTTAGAGGCTGCAAATGTGTCTTAGTTTTTAGACAACAAACTCAAGTTCTTACTCCTGTTTCTGTTGAAACACAAACAGAAACTGAAGAAGAGAGAAAGCAGAAATATTTTTGTTGAAATAATAATGACACACTGTAGTAGCTTAATCAACCAAAATTATTTTTGGTCAAATGTAAATGAGATAGTTAAAACAACATTGGATCATACGCCAAATTACCTCTGGTTCTTTTATTTGAAAGAATCGAATATTAAAAATGGCAAAAAGTGAGCTAAATATCGTTTTGGTGGCTTAATGCATTACATGTATTAAATAAGATGTATTAAAAATTAGATGATTATGTTTTCTATTTAATGGTAGTAGTTTTTGACAAGCAGTATGCAGGCAAAAATGGGAAAGTTATCATCTTTCCCCGATGATTTAATTGCTATGGTTTCCTTCACTATGGAACATAAAATTCCTCCAGTCCAGTTTCTATGAATAACAACCAAGAAGCCAACCCATACGGAGCTGGTGGGATTAAAGGTTATATCTATGTCAAGAACTCATTGAAAACAAGGACAAACTACCTAGTGCCATGATAAATTGAGAAAATAAATCTAGACCAAAAATTTTTAAAACATCTTTAAACTTTAAATCAATCATTCCCTATTCTAGAACAAAATAGAATATGCCAATATTTCAAGCACTTTTCACTCTCTGTAAGATCTCATAAAACGAAAAGCACATCTTTTTATTCTGCTAAAAGAATCATAAGAATAGGAGCTTATTTCATATTTTTATACGAAAACTGACATATTAATTCTAATAAAATTAATATTACAATGAGGAGAAATAACATAACAAGAAAGAAGGTTTTGAGAGTTGGGAAATAGATAGTTAAACAAAATATAGCATATTACATATGCATATAAAAATGTCTGATAACTTTTGTTTTAATTAAATTCGAAGTTCAGTACAATTATTGTAATACAGTAAACGATATTAATTACTCCCTATATCAATAAGAGAAAAACCAACTTCTTTTGCAGTCATCTCAATTATAAAGAGTTCATTAATTTTAAAATTTAATGCAAGAATTTTAATTTTTGCTTTAAGTGCAGTTTAGGAAAAGTAAAAATATAGCTAGATAACATGTTGCAGATTCTTTTTTATTTTTCATCTTCGTTTGATTTCTGATTCAAAAATCTTTTGTATAGTTTTCAAGTAAGTCCCCGATAAGAAAAGGTTAAAAACAAGAAAAAATTTATACAAACATGGTAAACATATTTTTTAAAAAATAAGAATAAATTAGAAATTTAATCTGAAAATTTCCAAAATTAATAAAAATGTTGAAATTTTCTTCCATCAAGAACAATAAATTCTTTGCAGAAAACCTTAAATTTAATTAAAATTTGATCAGAAATAAGCTTTAATTTCCTTCAACAATTAAGAAAAGTAGCATTAAAGAATTCTAATTAAAAAGTAAGGTAGAAAAGTTGGAACAACTACAAAACTGTATTGTACTGATTTTATTTAATAAATTTAAAATGCATTCATGAATATTTTACAAATGTATTTTAACATAATTACTAAAGAAATTTTATCCAAACTGATAATTTTATAGGAGCATTTATTAAATACTTTGACAATTTTTTGGAAACAGTTGATTAATGTAGGGATTTGAGTACGGAATTAAAAAAAATTTTTTTTAATCCCATAGTTGTTTTTAATCATACATATCAAAATATTTAATGTTACTTTCTTTTAACTATAACCATTTTTTTAAGTACATTGAAGGAAAATTTCTCAAAAATTATTAGTTAACACCATTATTATTTATATCACTTTAATAATATTTAAGATTTGGAGTCAATTCTGAATTCTTTAATGTATAATCAACTTAACCTAGCAATGTCTTACCCATATTTTAAAGACAAGAATTCTACGAATTTTCTAATTAATTCATGTGTTATAACTATGCAGAAATTAATATGCATAATGTTAAATATATACACATTATTCTGCAAATCATTGCGCTCTAATAAAAAGATGATATCCTTTTTATTTATTAGTAGTTTTATTCATTATTAGATATTTATTTAAATGCTTCATAAATGATGACATAGTTTCAATCACATAACATGGAATAGTATTAGATAATTATAAAAATATTCCTCATTATGGTTTGAATTAAATTATGATTAAATATTTAATCCAGCATTGCTTTTATGACCCTGAAAATCATTTAAATCAAATGCCAGTTATTCTCATACTTGCTATATGAGGTATTAATACCTTTTAAAAAAGTTTTCATTTCTTAGAAATTCTTTTATTTCTTTTTTTAAATTTTCATTTCTTTCTTCATTTTATAAAAATAATTTTTCCAAGTCTATTTCTAAGTCATTTTTATTTAAAAGAATAGGAGAAATTATTTTAGTATTTTTTTCTACTGCATTCAATAATATGCTTTTATTTCAAATAACTTTGTAACACAATGGTTAAATTTTTTAAAAACAAAATTTGTTTAACTTTCTCCAAATGAAAATTGTTTGAAAAATAGAAGCAATTCTAACATAATAATAATAACTTATAGTTTTAATTCTAACAATAATTTATTACTCTCTGAATAGTTTTATTTACGATAAAATTGAAAATCTAAAATTATTAATCTCAAATTGATTAATTGAATTTACAGGTTGATTCTAGTTAAAGCTACGATTTCAAAATTCGACAACTTTAAAACTGCTGGTTAGAATGACTTGATATTTTAGAAGAATAATTGTGACCCAATAGAATTTTGTTTGGAGAAAAAAATACCTCAAAAGGTGCCGATAGATGGCGCTGACAGGAGAAAAAACCGAAATAGGATTCGTTTAATACAGGAATATTGTTAGCCCAAAGGAAATAATTGAGTTAAGAATTTTACTAAGAATTTATTAATAAGATACGAGTTCATAGGACAATAGTGATAATGACAGAAAAATCTTTATAGAACAAACACTTTTCTGATGGGTGATTAAGGCGTAAGTTGTTCTATATGCCCTCCGTCTTGTACCGCTACTAATTGGAAGCGCAAAACGACACACTCAACAACAGATTGGGGATCTTTGTATTGATATAATGAATGTGCTGTCTGTTGCTTATCTTCAAGTCCACTAGATACTCAATCTGACTCAGTGAATAATATTCTTTAGGTACTTCCAAATACAGAAATCACACGGTTTTAAGTTGGGAGGGCTATGCAGTAGAAAAATGGCGGCTTATTATCCTTTCATCCTCAAAATGAGGCTTCCACAGGTGCTTCATAGTAGTAATCTGAGGAGGAGAGCCATTTTCCATGAATATTGTGGGATCCACACATTGGAGCTGCTGGGATATGGATACTGTTGCGTAAAAGTGTTTCATACCACTTGCTAGTAAAGGTGCTTTTAACTGGACCAACAGGCGTGATTCTCTCGGAGGAAAATAACGTTGTCGTTATTCTGTACCACCTATGTAATACACTTATTACATCGTTATTCCATATGTGTAATTCGTATATCTCTGGACTTTGTGAACCCAGATATCGCCATCTACTGGTAAAATTTAAAACTATTTTTACTTCGCCAAACAATTCCATTGCCTCATGATTGCTCTGCTAAAATGTCAAGTCATTCTGACATTTCAGTAGCTTTAAAATTCCAGTAGTTTTAACATTATCGCTTTTTGCAATTGTGACTTTAATTAGAATCCCCCTGTACACGCACGCACGCACACACACACACACACACACGCACGCACACTGTAAGCCTTTTATTCAAATATAATTCTTAAAGAGAAAATATAGTCCATTAAAGTATAACAAAAATATAAATTTATTTCATTATATAAAATTTAGGCCGTTCACTAAAATTTCTTTTAGTTAATTTTTTTTCACGTTGTTCATTTTTTTAGACCAGTATTAAAATAATTGTAATAGAAAATAAATACAAATACTTAGAAAACTGCAAACACTTCTATAAAAAATTAAGTAAAAATAAAAAGAAACAAAAACATTTCCATACAAATCTGGAACGAATATAAATATAAATATTATTTTCCATTAAAAGAAAATCAATTACCCGGAAAAACAGTATAAATACAATTACATTTACATAAAAAATATTCCAAATTTTTAAATCTAATAACTAACTAGGTCAATTAGGGAAAAATTCATCTAAGAAAGAAAGAGGTAAAAATGAGTAATTAACTACCACGAACATTTTATTTCGTTAATTAAACACTTTTTTGGATATTTGTTTACTACATTGCTAAGTAATTTGCTTACTTAGAACTGTCATCTATAATTCAAGGACAACTAATTAACTTCTTGGCCTCACTAAATCATCCGCTTCATTTTGGTTTTCTCTTACATACAGAGAAAAAATTATAGAAATTTATTTAGTTGCAGTCTTTTGTCTGAATAACTATAATGTAATTTTGTCTAAAAATTATTTATAGGCAGCATGGCCTTCTCCAAATGTTTTTCCAGGCCTTTTTGTGTTAGATTTTTTTTGGAATTATATATATATATATATATATCTGTTTGTCTGAGCAAACGAAAAATCAAAATTTCTTGGGATACGGCATGTGAAATTTAGCATCTGGTCTTTACACCAAATATGTAGATTACTATCGAATTTTAAACGGACTTCATTTATAAGAAATTTGCTTATCCGTTTATATGAACAAAAGTTAACATACTAATTGCAAAAAAAAGGTCATATAGTTAAAATTTGGTTCACAAACTTAAAACCTGAATTGCAGATATGTATCAAATTTTGAACGGAACTGTTTATATAAATAGGTTAACACGCCAATAACAAAAAAGTTAAAATTTGGTGCACTTTAACATCTAAAAAGCAGTTGTGTATCAAATTCCAACGAAATTATTTTACAGGAATATCGTTTGTCCGTTCATACGAATATAAGTCAACATGGTAATTTCTAAAAGATTAAAGAAAAGAAATTAGATGGTTTACATTTGGTGTACAAATTTAACATATGAAGTGCAATTATGTAATAAATTTTGAACGGAATTCTTTTACGGGAGATTCATTTGCTTGTTTATACGAATATAAGTCAACACGGCAAATAAAAGAGAATTAGTTGGCTATAATTTGGTATACAAATGTCACATCTAAAGCACAGATGTGAATTAAATTTTGAATGAAATTCTTTAATACAAAATCAAATTTTCTTTTAATATCAAATTTTATTTATATATTCAATATTGATTATTTTAATATCAAAATTAATATCAAATTATTAGTAATTTATTTCAGCGTAAAATATTTTTCAAAAATTCAGTCCTTATAAGTTTAAATTATATATTTTTATCCAGAAATAAAATAAAAAATAAATTACAATCTAAAATATTTTCAATCAAGAATCAGATAATTAAAACTGATAGTAATAATATTATCAAATAGTCCCAAAATAATAATTTAATGCCAAAGTATATACTTTGTAAAGTATATGTCAAAATCATCATTAGGAAACTAACAAGCTTAGAAGGAACATACCTTGTCCTTCAAATACAGATATTAACTTACATAATATGAGCGTGGTGCAGGCTATGTCTATAAATTCCAGAACAAGACACCGCAACAAATTTCGAGTGATTTAAATGACAAGATATACAGATTCGAAAGGTATCCTGGTATCGGATGTTCATAGCTCACCTCAGAGCATACTAGTATAATTATTGCGTTCATCCTTTGTTTGACTATTTAGCACAAAAGAGCCATTTCTGTTGAAATGTTTGGGAAAATCAGGATTCAGCACCTTGATGAGGTTACTGTTTCTACTAATAAAGACAGTTATGATTTTAATAATATAGAGGTTTTGTGCATGCAAGACTGGAAAGTTTGTTTGACTTTCATTAAGAGGATTGCATTTGCGAATAGATATGTTAGGTGTAACAGATACCTAAGGCTTGAGAAATAATATGTTATTCAGGACTGCTGTACAGTAATCTGAACTAGAATGCATTAACAGAATATTTGTAACATAAATCATCATTCAGATGTATTATTTATAAACTACAAACTGTACAAACTCATATGTATATATATATATATATATATATAAGCCAAGCAAAAAGGTGTCAATAATTTTGTAACAATCCTTGCCTAGGAGTGACCTTTGACGAGGTTTTCTGGCCAGATTCTTTTTCTATTGGTTATAGTTTTGATTCGGTTGGGTTCCTTTTTGCTTGGCTTATTTTGTTAATTAATTTAGATTCATTTGTATGTATTTTAGTTGTAGCTGCATTTGCGCTCATCAAATACAACGATTGACTTTTTAGAAACTAAAAAACATTTTAATTCTTAAACTTTTTAAAATCCGTAATAAATTTTAGTTTCGATTTCAATTTTAATTTCGTTTCCGTAATTAGTGGCATTTTTTTTTTCGTTTACATAATTTTATTAATTATATTAATTTGGATTTCTTCCATTTATCAGTTCTATTTCAATTATCTTTCACTTTGTGAACTTTTAGCGAATCGAGTTTTAATTTCAATTTCGACTTAGTTGGTTTCATTTTAATTTTTGTTGACACACACACACACACACACACACACACACACACACACACACACACA
>JAPMOQ010026328.1:0-42045 GCA_026543055.1 Argiope trifasciata | reverse complement strand
CACACACACACACACACACACACACACACACACACACACACACACACGCACACACACGCACACACACACACACACGCACGCACGCGCACACGCACACACACACACATTTCTTTATTGAAAACTGAATTTCGTTATTTAGTTTTGTAATTTCTTTTATGTTTCTGCAAATAAAATGAAAAAATCAAACTGTTTCTGTAAATAAATAACTTTTTAGCAGGAATAAAAATTTTACCAAGTTGTTATTTTTTTGATAAATATATATTATTTTTTCAAATACAAGAAAAAACATAAATTCAATAAATCTATTATATTAAAATTGTCACAAATGTTTCTTAAGCATTTTGCAATTGATTTTTCGAAGATTTTAAGCACTATTTCCTAATTATTTATTTATATTTTTGAAAATTAAGATGATTAATTATAAAATATCTTAGATTCCTTAAACGGTTTTTATTTATTTTTCATAACAAAACAATCTGAATTTGCTAGTTATAAAAGGCTTCTAAGAATAATTCACAAGATCAGCACTCTGCTAATATAACGTAGCTGAATTTTCTTGGGAAAAAGATTAATTATTAGCCCAGAAACTGTTAAAATGTTGATTAATTATGAAATAATTTTTCTGCCATAAATTGTTTTCTTCACGACAAACTAACTTGAATATTCTAGTTATATAAAATGTTTCCACTAACACCTTTGAGAAAACACTTTGCCAGTGTAACACTGTTTTTTTTTCATTGTAAGATTTATTATTGACCCAGAAATATTTTTTAAAAGGAAATTAGATCTTGAATTTGAAAACAGTTAATCTGAAAAAAATAATTTAATAATATAAGAAACTAATAATTTATTGCAGGATTAACAATTCGGAGAATCCTTTGTGAGCTACTATCCTAACTATCTAGTTGATTTCAAAAACTCTTGTTTTTTTTAATAAATATTTTCAACTTTTACATTCAGAATTTGTACGAAAGTAAGGGCTTTGCAAGCATTCGCCAATTTCTCAGTTTGGAAATGAAATGAATTCAATTACTGATTTTCTTATTCTCTTTCGAGAAGAATGAATTCTCAAATTCTATAACATGTTCTGAAGTTCTTTGAAGAGTAGTGGTGGATTAAATCAAATCAATTGTTCGCCTCGAGAAATATAATTACCTTCAAGTCGCATCTAGTTGATTGCCTGAATTCATTTGGGTTTCATTTATTGCCGATTTACAATTAAAATTACAATTACAGCTCTTTCTCTTCGCTGAGTTATTTAAGAATTTGCTTTCTGAAAATTTTAAGGTTTTTTGTTTTATTAAAAATATACTAGACTTTAGAATAAAAATGAATATTTTAAAATCGCGCTTTAAAAATCAATTGTATAGAATTTTTTTTTTTTACTGTTATGTCAAAATATCACAGAAATAGCTGTATATATTATCTTGTACTTGATTTTTTCATTGTCTTGTAGTGTAACTAAGGTGAAAGAAAAATTGTTGTTAACTTCAAATGTGTGTTAAAAATTTTAAAATTTTATTTCTTAATGATAATGGACGGTGTAATATGTTTTCATTATTATAAATATTTAACTAAACAACATTTATGCAAAATCGTTTCATGTCATATTTGCTCTAGTCACTTGCTAATCTCGAAAGGGTAGGGAATATTTTGATGAAGTTTGTTGAGTAGCTTTCTTTGTCATTGATTACAAACACTGAAATGATTGAGCTCACATACTTTCTTCTACTTAGTTTGGGGTACATTTTTTAAACACATTTAACAAAAGAGTCGATGTAATGATGTTGAATCTTATCGGATCAATTTTTTAACATGAGAAATAACAATTCTCCCTCGTATTCGTAAAATCTAGCCCATAATTTTCTTCCATTTTTTAAATGTAGCTAAATATTTTATTTATCACTATAATAGAAAAATAGTTTTTATTAATGAAACATACATTTATATAGTATTGATATCTCATCGAATCTTACGCTAATATTATTACGAATACGCAATTCAGTTTTTTTCTCCTGCTATTTCTTATACTTAAAAAAAATCTACAGTGATTCTTAGGGGATTCTAGTCAATGACATAATACATTTATAAACAACTTGGCTACTACTAAGTACCACAACTAGTAATAAAAATGGTAAGAAGTAGGATTTCATCTCTATTACGTGCTGAGATCCGGTGATTCTTCCAGTGAATTCATACTTTGTTAGACAATAATAAAAAACGGGAAGCTCCCATTAATATGGATTATCTTTCCAAAGTACTGATCGCATTACAAATCAAAGTTCTTTTCGTAAATTTTATTTCCTTTCCGATGTCTCATAAAATATTCTTCCAAAGTAATCTTTTATAGTAACGTTAAATAAATTATAATTTACAATTTTCTAAGGTTAAGAATTAAAATAATAATTGCAAATTTTTTATATGAGTATAGGAAAATGAAAGTTGACAATAGGAAAATATGAAGATACTTATTCATTGCTAATACAAGTCATTTTATAAATAAATTGCCATTAATGTAATAACAATAAATTCATTAAAGGCAATTTAATCATCTACATACATTCAGAATGTCATTGAACTTAAAATTTTATAAATTAATAAAATATGGCAGAACTAATATTCAAATGAGCCCCACAAAGTTATTTCAAGAGAACGTTTAAAATGAATATCGTTGAAGCATTTTGCAAGTAGGAGGAATTTGCTTTCAAATCAATACTCAAGCTCCATTCTAGCGTTGTATCATTCTTTACGCTCTAATAATTCAAATTAAATTCGTTTAGAAGCTTCATGTCATTGTGGTATTTAGCTCTGATCTATCTTGTGAGAGTTTAGAGAATTTTCAAAAGGCATTCATCGAACGCAAGCCTGCTGAAATCTACAGATACTAACTTACTCCTTATAGTCGTAATTGCGAATAGTCGAATGCTTATGATCACAAAATTTCATAACTTGCTTTAATAACTCTAGAATAGTACTTCAACAGAGGTCTTCCTTTGCTTTCGATCATTTGCTGATTAAAGTCCTTTTATATTTGTAATGAATTGGAGAAGATTTAGCCATGTATAGAACGCGATTGCAATGAAGGCTTTGAATTTGAACCTTGGGCACTTATTATAAGATAACCTGCAATTAGATGTTATTGGAATTGGTATTGAAAGTTATATTTGACATTTGAATACAGCATTGCTATAAATTCAATGTATTAGCTACTTGAAAATTGGAACCAGGTATATCAGCTAGATTTATTCCGTATTTCTAGCATTCAGAGTCAATATCATTTATTGTATATTAAGTTTTAATGGGAAAATACAAAGCTCCTTGTTTGCCATGAGTGGGATCCAAGTCTGCTGTTTAGACTAAATTCCAGTTTGGATCTCCGCCTCTTGATCACTGCTCCCTATTTGCTACACAACAAGGGAAGCTCTAATTTTGTTTCATCTTTCTGTAGTTTAATATGCTCTTTCATTTAGAAATAATTTCTAATTTTATTTAAATAATGTCTACAAAAACCGATGCCACTTTGAAACTAAAAACTTTAAGCTTGTAGAGTATAAATTTTATATATATTTTATATAATATATTTTAATAAAAAAGAATTTAAAATTGATGAGTTATGATTATGAATCTAAATTTTATCACTTTCAAAAAGCGTAATTAGTAAATCTTTAAAATTTAAAATCGAGCACAAATATTTCCGTCTTAAGACAGACATTTGTTTATTTAATTACAATTTGATACATATGCAACAATTTTTCTGAAGATTTGTTTATTGACAGAAACAAAATCCTATTCATATATTCCGCACTCGGATGCTTCCACTGCAGTTCACGAACTTAATTTATTATTGAGTATAAATCAGCAGTTATAAACTCTAATAAACCACTATAAAGAATGAATGTCACTGCATTTGTGCTCTAAAGATATTGTAATGACATGATCCTGTCAAATCAAATAAGATGGTAGTGCTGAATGCAATTTGACAATGCATTTCTTTATTTACAGCCTTATGTACATAAAAACCCTCCGTTCTCATGTAATTTAAATGAATTCGTAATATTTACAACAAAATTAAAATTTAGACAAGAATAGTTTCTCGTATAATTTCGGTGAAGAAAGGAACAGCTATCAGGCTACTAAAAGGGTAGCTCAAAGAATTCATCGAATATCTTTCGGGTGGAACTTTACTCAGAAGCCCGTATTTCACGAAGTTTCTCTCTTTGTCACCGAACAACTCCCATTCTGTTCCGATAATCTAGCATTTTATTTTTCCTCAAAACTCCACTTCTTATTTGCTCATTGGCTCATTTGGGCTCCATGTTACAAAATAGCAGATCAGGAAAAAGCTCAATGGTTTCCAGTGCACTGTGGGAATGTCCTCTGTTTCGAGAATTTCGCATTTTATTTTCCTTCAAATCTCCACTTCTTATTTGCATGTTGATGCATTTGGGCTCTGTGTTACCCAATATCCGCTCAGGAAAAAACTCAATGGTCTCCAGTGCACTTTGGGAATGTCCTCTTTTTCCAGAATTTCACATTTTATTTTTCCTCAAAACTCCACTTCTCATTTCCATGTTGATGCATTTGGGCTCTGTGTTACCCAACAGCCGCTCAGGAGAAAGCTCAATGGTCTTCAGTACACTGTGGGAATGTCCGCTGATAATCCACCCTCGTAGTTGACTCTTCATAGAGAAACCTAAAAATTTACATCCGAATGGGATGGTATTCATCCAATTTGTAGATACAATTTGAATCAACTAAAACGCACTAGTGTTTCTTTATCTGAACTCCGCTAATTGTCAAAATGACTGTAATCGGTGAAATGGCCAACCATCTATAAGTTTGGAGGCACTTAACACTGTAGAAGACGACATAGCTGGCCGGAAATGTCAGTTACTGAGGAAGGAACAAAGGGAAGTTACAGTGGGCAACAAAATCTCAGGGCAAAGGAACTGAATCTTTGGACTATCTTTAAAAATGTTTTAAACTGATATTAACAATAAAATTATTATTGCCAGCCTGATGGTAAAATTAAATTTAATAATTGAAAACTTAAAAATTAATTATTATCTAATTATAATTTAAAATGCGTGTATTACTAAATTTTAGAATGGGAGAGTTAGGTATTTCAATAGTAAAAGTCACACACTGTTCAAGTCTATATGTTGTTCTTTTTTATGGCATTTGCCATCGGAAAAGCCCACTGTAACGCAGACAGTGATTTGAACCAATAGGGTGGGTCTCTGGATTTTTTCAGCGGTGCCATCTAGGGACAAGATTTCCACTTTGTCACTCATACGGCACAATCCTTTTCGCGGGGAGGACTTTCATTCATGCATTTTCTTTCACTCAACCACAGATTGTAATTTAGACCTGAATCAGAGAACTATCACCTCCGAACCAGTACCCCAGTGGTATTACTCTCGATATGGAGGACTTTGTGACCATGGCACATTTATATGTGAACCCAATCAAAACCACACTGCGATGTCTTGATCTCGATAGATCAAAGATTACTCAGATTTTTTAGACACTTCTTTATTTTGCAGCCCTATATATATATATATATATATATATACAAAGAACGACGCTTTCTTATCTTAATTAAATAGTTGCTATTTACATCATGAACTAAAAAAATCGTCTTTCCACAACAGTCGAAGTTGAAGGTTTTTACTTGAAGATCAGTTCTCCGTCAAATCGTAAAGACCACACCACTGGGAATTCACGGGTTGGTCAGACAGCGATCTTTCAAGCGGTGCTCCGAATTTCCCGGACTCATGGACTCCAATAGTCTCCCAGGAACCCTTCTCTTCTTTCCAAAACACTCTGCTTATTTTATCCCAGAGACAGTCTCCGCCTCCTCTTCCTCCATGGCTACTGGTCCTCTCTTCCGGCCAATCATGTCCAGCAAAAGGGTTATTTCAGTGGCAAAAGTCTGTCATCGGAAGGTATTTAAGGCGCACCGAAAAATCTGGAACATGGGGTTCGCTTACACTAGGGAAATTTGGCATCCAGATGTTTGGATGTTTCATTGTCTCTGAAAGCACTATCACTGCCTTCTGGACTAGGAATTTTCACGTGTGTTCTTTCAGCTAAAAATGTCTCAGGTCCCGAAAGGAAACCATCTGGTTATCTAAAGATGTCTAGCAAACACAAAGGCAACATGACTGGCGGAAATATTTTATCACTAATGGGGACGGGGAATGTTACAATACAGAGGGAATCTTCTGCTGGCGGATTGGAACCTAATGGACACAGGTCTAAAGTCCTACCAACTAAGCTATCCCGGTCTTCATGTCAATCTGAAAGGGAATAAGGCTGAAGAAAAGACATCGATTGAAACAGTCCAGATTTCCAGTATATCACTAGCATGTTGAAATTGCAAAAACACATACCCTTTCACCCACAAAAAAAATTTGAAATATATAAATCTTCAACACACATTAACATCCAGGCCTAGTAATGTAACTACCATCAAGCAATTTAGCACATATGGTAAGCAACTAAATTTTAGAATGCATTAAAATCAAAAAATATAAAAAACACTCCAAAACTTAAAAAAAAAGAATTGCATTGACAAAAAAAGTGAAAATAAAAAGGATAGCATTTAAAATAAAAATTCTCTTTAAAAGTAATTACTTTGAGTAAAAAAATGCATAAAATCAAGCAAAGAAAAATCCTACAAAGTAGGGCCGTTTTGGACAATGGATTTTCTAAGCATCCGTAATTGCAATCAAATCACATATGTGACAAGGGGTCAGGGCAAATTCCCAGATCTTGTAAAAAATAAATTAAAAATTTAGTCTAATTGAAAATAATAATGATAAAAAAATGATATCCAGTAAGAGCAAGTCAAGGATTTAAAAGTAATTCTTAAATATTAAAATAATAACAATAAAACAATAGTTAAAAAGAGAACAGAAGGGATAAGATTCTAGCAACACATTTTTGGTCAGGCTTTGTCCAAAAATCTGAAATTTAGCACGGGCTTATAAATACGAGAAAGGAAAAACGATAAGAAAATAATTTCATTTATAAATTTTGTTGGGACATTGCTTTGAGTTAAATTTTTCTTAGCCTTTTTTTAATATTCTAGGCACAAATTTTAAGATTCTAAATATAAAAAATAACTGAGATGGTGAAATTTTCTTTTGATTACATATTCAGACCACAAAAATCCATCCTCATTCAATTTGGGTATTTGTTTTTGTTTCACCTCAAAATGTAGCATAACAAGTAATAAAAGAAAAAAAAATCAATTCAATTCCTACTTAGGTCATTAAAGAAAAGATTATTTTAGTTGCTTTTTATTAAATAATTACCAAAAAAATTATTAGATATAAAAAAATTGATTTTCGTAAGAATTCAACCTTTGATCCCCGTTATGTGAAAAATACTGAAATCCTGGCATTTTACCAATCGAGTTATTGCCCGTTGATTTCCAGTTTCTTTACATGCTGCTAAAACACACGATTAAAGATTTCAACACGAGTGGATGAATAAAAAGTATTCGATTAAAGATTGAAAATTTGAACAAGATATGTAAATAAATATATATATGGAGAGTACGAAACAGTAGAAATTGAAAAATGAATAAAAGGTAGAATTGTTCATTATTTTTTCAATAACATTCATTATTTAATAATCTTCTATAACATGAAATAGCTTGAAAATGTAAAATAGCTTAATTTTTCTTTATCATGGATCCTATTTTTTGAGAATCATCATATTTATTTATTCTTTTCATTAGAACTTGATTTTTTTAATGTTGAAAAGAATAAACAATAGACAGAGATAATGACACTTGATCTGCCAAATATGAAGCTATAGAAACGCCCAACGTCGTTTTCGGTCGATCCTGTCAACAGCTGATTAATAAGCAAAGTTAATTTCTTTTCACTTAAAAACACAGGAAAAGCTGATTTAACTCAACAACTTAAATAAATTAATTTGACTTTACAACATAAGAAAAGTCGGCTTGAATTGACTTGGCAACATAAGCAAAATTGACTTTATGACTTAGAGAAATTGACTTGAGTTGACTAAACAACATAAGCAAAGTTGACTTCAGTTCACTTAAAACACAAGAAAAATTGAATTGAATTGACTTGACAACATAAGCAAAGTTGACTTCAGTTCACTTAAAACACAAGAAAAATTGAATTGAATAGACTTAACAGCATAGGAAAAGTTGACTTTAGTTCACTTAAAAACATAAGAAGAGTCGCCTTTAGTTGCCTTTACAACACAAGAAAAATTGACTTGAATAGATTTAACAATGAAATGACACTGGTGTACTGATGCCGACTCAATTTTTGACTTTCAACACACGGTTTTTTTCCGATAGCAATCTGAATAATCTGGTATCTCTGTTTTAGAAATGGATGTTTCGGGTGAGAAAGTGTTAGTTTTTTTTGACATGTATTGAGAAAGATAAAAATCAATCCTATTGAAAAATAATAATTAAAAAAATGATTTCAATATTTATTATATTGTAAAAACAGTTGATATAGCACCTTTGCGATTATATAAAATTTATAAATTGATATTGAAAATGCGCAAAAGCATTGAAAAAAATTACAGCAAAATTTTTCTATAAAGTCTTCGTTGTTTAAAAAATATTAAAAAATTAATTTCATTTACGGATTGGAGATAGGAAGATTGCCAGTTATGTAAATAAAATTCAATACTCTTCATATTCATATTATATATGAGCACACCTTTTCTAGAACAAGATATCGAACAGTAAAAAAAGACATTATAACTCAAAAAATAGTAAAGGGTTAGAGATTTCGAAAGCGGTGAAAAAGAGCACATTTGAAGTGACCACTTGTTACAAGCCCTAGCCGAGTCGGCAGAAAAATTCGACATGTCCTTTGTTCGAAGAGTTTGCCTTCTCGTTCAAAATTGCTTCTTTGGCTGTTGTGAATGAATCCTTCAGCGGCGCAGGATCATATGTCAAACTTCTCGAGTGTTCCTATCGTAAGAATTTGAAATTACGCTGAGAGGGAGCTGTGGTTTGGTGGATTAATGTTGATAAAATGTGGTTTGGTGGCTTAAATAGTAACTGTGAAATATTAAATGGAGAAAAATGGTTATAAGCTCTATTTATAGGTCCATTTTAAATTACGGCTATTTAAAAACTGATAAAAAAAATGGCTATCTTCGATGTGCAAAGGAATTGTGGACGAATTTCCACTGAAAGTCATTGAAGATCATTATTAGTAGATTCTTACTAACAATAACCTTGTGGGAATTTGATGTTGGCTCAGGATAGAATCTGTGACCTTTGGATTAGAAGGCCGATAACATAACCACAGGACAAAAGCATGCTCCTCTCCTTTAGATGTTTATCTGTCTTATTAAGATATCACCACAGACTCACCCACCAGTGAGTTAGAGGAACGATTAGCGTTGTTGTTGAATGGTGATGAATTGGTTTGTTGAGTGAGTGGTTGCTGTGTATCTAATGCGCCGTACCCATGTTTGTTTGGCGAGCGGAGAGCTTTTTAGTTACGCCAAGCGTGCGTGAATTGTTGCGTCAAGTGAGTCTGACGACTTTGATTGCGGGTAGATGGCGCCCCACATCAGTTGCTTGAAGGTTCATCGCGTCTGAGGTCACCATTGTGGGTAGTGGATGTTGAGTCAGAATAGAACCTGGGACCTTTGGATTAGAAGGCCGATAACATAACCACAGGACAAAAGCATGCTCATCTCCTGTAGGTGTTTATCTGTCTTATTAAGATATCACCACAACCTAATAATATTTATATACAGGTAAAATTTTAAAGTGAAAGATTACATAATTTTATTCTAATTAAAGAAAAGAAATGTTAGAATCAAAAATTAAAGATAAACTTAAATTTTATAAGAATATAAATATAAAAAAAATTATTTAAATGAGACGAATGACATAAAAATGAGGGAAAACTATATAAAAATGAACTTTTGCCATCTATATTCAAAATACGTGTATATAAATATTGACTAGATTTTTCATTTTTCTGTTTTTGATAATATTTCGAATTCACAATGATCATTTCAAAATACAAAAAGATAAAACTTTTTCCATTATCAGATTTTATTAGGAAATTTTAAAATTGAAAATTACAACGGTTTATTCTACTTAAAGAAATGAAATATTAGAATTAAAATTTATTCTTCAATTTTATTAAATATAAAGACGAATAAAAAAGTGTATAATACAAAACTGTGAAAATATTTTAGAATTAACTTTTACAGACTACATACATATAAATGAATATAATTGTAGGATTTTTCATTTGTTATTTTTCATTATATTTTAAATCCACTATAATCATTTGAAATTTTGCAACAATATGCATACAAATTATCAATTTTTCATTTTTTTAAATGTTTTTCCTAACATTCAAAACTTACTATGATCATTTGGACTTTTACTGATTAAATATATATAAGTAAATATAATTATCAGATTTTTCATTTTATATTTTTTTTACTATAATTTAAGTTATCGGTGATTATTTAAACTTTTACATACTACATAATATAAATAAATATAATTTTCAATTTTTTTGAATTTTTTTAAGGATGCTTAAGGATTACTATGGTCATTTGAATATAGTAGAAGAAAAATCTTCTATTATCTTGAAGTAAGAATATCTATTGTTCCTATTCATCACATATTGTTAAATATCCAACGAAGTTTAAAATTTAAAGAAGCACTGTTCCGTGCCTGTTGTTAATTTTTAAACTTTCGCATGAAGCAAAGGTTAAGAAAAAAATTCGACAAGCAACGTTGCGGAAATACTTTTTTTTCTTCATTTTTTTATCTTACTCATCTAGCTTTTTTTAAACTTTTATTCGGAGAATCTTAATTCTACGAATTCTCCTTCAAGAAAAGGAGATATTCTCAATTCTCCGACGAGAATAGGGAATATATAAGGTTAAAAGAACTTGCTGTCACCATAAAAATATTCAAAATACACTGGATGAAATTAGAAATTCAATTTTCCCAAACTAATATAAATGTTAATATTTTCTGCCTTCAGGGCCAATTAATTCTGTGTAGGAAACCCAAAATTCAATTAAATTTCCATTAAAAGTGGTTTTTAATTTCGTGTAACGATTAAAAAATGCAACATCAAAAAAATTCGGATTGAAAAAGAAAAAAAAGTCTTAGCCAACTACCAATGTATAGCATTTTGATTTTGTTTAATTAATATAAAATGCATGACAGGATTTTTTGTGCATGTTTATTTGATTGGAGCCTTAATTTATTTAAATTACTGCAATACAGTTTTTTTTCTTCTGTAAATTGATTCAGTAATTCTTTGGATTCAAACAATTTATTTTCTTTGTTAATGAAGACTGGTACTCATTAAGGAGCAATAAGGAATTTTATTAAAGAGCACTTTCTTTTTATTTTATTAGATCTTTGAAGTATTTTGCAAACGTAAATGCATATAAAGAATTAATGCCTCTTTCATTGAAATTATTTTTAATATGTTTTTTTAAATATTTGATGAAAAATAAAAAAAAATGTTTGTCAAAATCGTTATAATCTATATGAGCTTTAGAACATTAAAAATTTTATGTGCCTCGATAGTTCCTTTATGAATAAGTTTAATTTACTTTTTAATTCATCATGGATTATTTTAATAAAAATTATCTTACATATTTAAAAAATATTTACTAGTTTCAGGAAACATTAAATGATCATTGAAAGGATTTTTTAAAAACACCAATAAAGTATATTAAATAGGATAAAAATTGTTCACATTTTTCTGTAAATCATTTTGGTAAAAGCAGAAGAATTATTTGGCATTGTACGAATTAAAAAATCAGTTTAAGAATCATATTTTGTGAAAAGAATGCTTTTACAAAATTTTTGTTACATTTTTATTTGTATAAACTAATATTAGACTAATTAATTAATAAAACTATGTGAAACTTAGATACTTTGCAATTTGTTGATTATCAACAGTTGATAATATTGCTCACATTTTTCTGTAAATCACTTTGGTAAAAGCAGAAGAATTATTTTGCATTGTATGAATTGAAAAATTAGTTTAAGAATCGTATTTTGTAAAAAGATCGCTTTTAAATTTTTTTGTTACATTTTTATTTGTATAAGCTAATACTAGATTAATTAATCAATTTTTTTTTAAATTTAGATATTTGCATGTTGTTGATTATCAACAGTTGATAATATTTAATATTTTTTTGCAATTTTCTATTTTAATTACTCATTGGGTAAAGCTTTGCGTTTGAAATTTCAATTTTATGATGAATTTGTAGTAGACGACGAAAACTGCACCTTTTAAACAATCTTTGCACGTTGTTTTTAAGAACCTGATGAGCATGTTTTCTTATTTAGAAAATAAATTTTTATTCAAAATGATTAAAAATAAAATTCAAAACACTTTGAATCGCTAAAAAATAAAAAAGAATTAAAAGTACTTTTTGTTTAAAAAAACTTAGAAATAATTACAGCACAGGTCATATTTATCATTTTGCAACTTTTTGACTGTTAAATGAATTGAAAATATAACGAAAATGTTACTTTTGTTGTGTACATAGCATATGGAATTTTTATTTTAAAACTAAATAATTTTCATAATAATTTGAAATTCTTAGAATTTTTTTTAAATTTGATTGCAAAATTTTTCAATTAACGAAGTCAAAATTCTGAGCAAAATTTTTCAATTAACAAAGATATATTTAGAATTGCAAATTATATCCATTTCTCATTACACGAGCACTTATTTTGTTATCTTTATTAATATAAAAATGTCTGATACATGATAAGAGTTTTTCTGAAACAAGAGTTTTAAGAGAGAGATAAGTATGAGGTTTTTTGTATTTATTTGAGATAAAAGAAACGTAGCTTCACAAAAATTGTAGCACTAGATATAAATTTAATTTTCTCTGAATATATTTTGACGAAAAGAAAACTACTAATTATTACAAGTTAATTGAAAAGGAAACTTTATAATTCATATTGAGAAAAAAAAAACAGCATTTATTTTTCTCCTCTGAGCCTAGAATATGAAACGATTTGTAACATTAAAACTTAAAGTTAAACTATCATATTCTTTCTTGAAACCTTTTCCTTAATATATTTTGGGGTTTAATGCATTGTTATGCTGATCCATAGGATGAAAAAAAAACTAAAACGGAGGATAACGGAAAAGTGGATAAAGAGAAGCACTGAACACAAGTACTAAAAACTCAGTACTCAAAAATAGTACTGACTTAATCGTACAATGTGTACAGATTTCAATGGCTAAATCTAAATCATTATAGAAACTCAGAATGTGTAATTAACGAGCTTAATCTGCGATCAGTATCCAAAGAAACAATTAATACTTGTGTTAGTGCACAGACTTATAATGTATTCTGTAAAGAATATTAAATCTTTAAAAGGATTTAAGGATAACTAAAAAAGTAGGTATTACCATGATTCTTGTATTTTCCAGAACATTCTTATTTTCTCCAATTTTGTAGTTAAATTCCCATTAATCATGTCGTGGAGGTCAGAAGCTATTGAGATGGTAGCCGTTTACAACCAATTAAAATGTCTGTAAACTTGCATTTTCAACAACGAAATTATTATTACAGAAACTAAATATTACAGATTTTTTGCAGATTTTATATAATTAACTAGCTTTATATATATATATATATATATACAGTAAACTCTCGCTACAACGATACCCGATACAACAATAACTCCCTCTACTACAATAATGTTTTGTGGTCCCGGTGATTTTGCATATAAACTAATGTTAATCTCCCCTCAATATTACGATATTCTCTAGAACAATAAACCTCTGTAAAACGATTTTTTCAATCTAAATTTCAGTATTATTTTCTCCCTTTATAATAATATTTTGATTTTCAAATGCTTTTTTTTTTTCGTTTTCTTTTGTTATTTTTTCCGTCTATTAAGACTCATTGTGGATATTCAACTTATCCCTAAATAAATAGCTATTGTTCATATTTCAAAACAGATGAAGACCACCCTTTTGGGAATTGGAGTTGGTGAGGGGGGGGTGAAGTGCAAATGTATGCCTAGTCTCATTTCCCAGTAAGCTTTGGAATTCTGATAAGGTTTAAGGACATCTAGACCTGTCTGGTCACCTTGTCAAAGAACAAGTGCCCTTTGTTAGAGGAACAGGGGGAGATGGAGGCGGGGTGTTGTTAAGTGACGTCTGAAAAGTGAGTTCAAAGGTTGTTTTATAATCTTTAACGATTTTGAGTTCTACGCGAAACATTTGGTTTAAACTTTTCTTTCTTTCATGCGATATTGTTCCCTAAAAGCCTTATCACACGGTGAAATGTCTCCAGAAATTTTCCGTTTCTACCCTCAAAAACCGGTCAAGCAAGTTTCATAATCGACAACTTATTATGAAGATGATGATAATATTGACGATGATGATAATGCAGGTCCATCGCAGTCCTTATTGTCATCCCAGGAAGCTCTTCAATCTGTGAATTCCCTGCGGACATTTTTTTAAGCCTTCCGTCGACAAATGAAGAATATTTTCGTGTACTAGACTCAATGCATACAGTATTGGTGAACTTAACAGTTAAAAAAATGAATAAACAAACAAAAATACTGGATTATTTTCAATAAAAAGTGTTTTCAGGTATGTGAATATATCTGTGCTTATTTTCTGAGTTTATCTTATTTATTTATTTTTTTAGTATTTAAACCACTATTATTAGTATTTTACAAATTAATTTCTTCTAAATATAGACTTAAAAGTAGTATGTTATGCACCTTAAACTAATAATAATAATAAAAAAAACTCTTATGCTCAAAATATACGGGCCCTCGATATAACAATATGCCTCTCTACAACAATATATTTATTTGGTCCCTAAAATATTGTTATAACGAAGTTTCACTGTATATATATATATATATATGGGGGTATTTAGGTATTCAATACCTCTAAACTCAGGTAATAAATAAGTTAGTATAATGGACAGTTGTTTCTTATCAATTTATCAGAATAATTTCTCTAAAGTCGAAGAAGAATATTTACTCAAACTGAATGTAGCTTCATTAAAGAAGTTTGATGAAGAAAAGTACAAAAATACAATTCTCATTTCAGTTTTTCAAATGTTAGACGAATATATTGATTTAGTGTCATAATAATTCAGTTTTTTGAGAATAAGCAATGTATTTATGCCTATTAACTATCTAATTTAAGCAAAAAAGTGAAAACATTTCTAACAAATCACTTAAATTAAATTTCCTTAACTGAGATAAATCTTTACCCTATTTGGCCAATTCGACCTGCCGAAAGACTTACCCTAACTAAAGAAGTTTTAAATACTTATCAGTTTACTTTATGTCAAATAGTTCACACATTTTAACTACTTAAAAATTTTTAATAATTAAACTAATACAATGACGATTGCAAATTTCTATTTTTGAAATGTACTTATGTAAACAATTATATAAATAATTATCAGCTTAGAAATAGAGAACAAATTCAAGCAAAATGGGACGACTGTTAAGCTTTACACATTATAGGTTTATGTTCCTTTAATATTATTCTTTAAAGAAAAGTTATCCAATCATATATTTAATTTATCTTGCTAAACTACAGATAGATTAACGTATAATGGCAGAGAAGGCTAAAAGTTAGAAATTATTTCAAGAAAATTATTAGGAAGAATTCTCTTGTAGAATTTTTAGAGAAAAAAGAAGATTAATTTGAAAACAAATTTCGTTTCTCGTATGTTCATATTTTATCCCTTTTTCCCTTCTGAATTCATTCTGCTCGTTGAAATGGATTGATTTCGTTTAATTTAATTCATTGAAATGGATTTCGTTTACAAGTTTAACGACTTTGTACTGTAAAGTTTTAATCTTTCGTGTGTAAATTAAATGATCGGAAAATTTGTACACATCATTGAGGAAATGTAAAACAGAACGTAACCAAAATTTGAACATGAAATAAAGGAAACTACAGAGCATAGAAAGAACAATTGTAATTCTGAGGATTTCCATGTTTATGATCTGAATGCCTCATAACTTGTTTGTAGATGCTCTTCAATGCTTTAATTTATTATTCTCAGTAAATTATCCTCATGTTTATGAAAAAAGGAAATTTTTTATATGGAATAAGAAGGGTGTTACTATACATATTATACTCTAATAGGATGGTAGTTTCTTTCTTCAATTTTCGACGAGCCATAAAGAAAAAACAATTGATGTGTACAAAAATTAAATTCAATTCCTACTTAAGTCAACAAAGAATTTTTTATTTATTTTAGTTACTGTTTATTAAATAATTATCAGAAAAAATATTAAGCTTCAAAAGATAAGGGAATTTTGCAAGAATTGAACTCGTATTAAACCTACAAAAAATAAATGGAAAAATTATGCTATTTTATTGATTGAATTGTTGTCTGTTCATTTCAATTTTTATTACAAACAGCTAAAACTATGTTGAGAGTACAAAAAATTTAATTAAATTAATAAATTAATATTAAAAAAAACTGTACAAACTACGAGTTTAAAAAAAAATGTATTTGAACCCATGTGGATTGATAAAAAGTATTTTATGAACGATTGAGAATGCGAACAAGTTATATAAATAAATATATATAGGAAGAGTGTGAACTAATATCAGGAATTGAACAAGAATAAAGAACAAAACGAATTTATTGAGAAAAAGCATTCTTCCTGCAATAATTGCCTTAAAAATTCAGGCGTGCCATAGTTAAATCAGATTTCAGATGCCTTCTGAGAAGAACATTAACAAAAATGTAAGAAGAGCCTTGAAGTTATCTTTGAAGCTATTTCATTTGTGTAAAAGTTCTGGAGTCCTCGCCAGGTCTTCCTTTCAAGAATGAAAATTATTCGACTCCAAGCTGCTTTCCGATTATAAAAGTATAGAAGCGCAAGTCAGTTGTTAAACAGATGCTACACCACGAGTTTAACAAGTTGTTCGAAAGTAATGGAGGATGAAAGAATCTCAGGCAAAGATCTTTTGCACCAGTAGTAATAATTTACAGTTTTGGGGGGCGAATATTTATAAAATTTTCCTTTATATTCTTTCCTTTAAAGGAACTGAATTAACTTACAGAATATAATTAATTTTAGAAATAACTCAATTAGATGCTTGTAAAAATATTAAGAAGTCATATCTAACATTAATGGAGGAAACCGTTTGCGAAGAAAGAATCAGAAATCTTGTCCATCGATGTGACAAATGTGTAAATCTTCGATATTGATAATAAAAAAAAATAAAACTAATTATGATTATATATATATATATATATATATATATATATATATATATATATAAGCATGTTTTTGGAATTCTGTCTGTCTACCCATTTTTCTGTTTAGGAACACAATAGCATAAAATTATTTTGAATCAAAAAGATGGTTTGGTTTATGGGTTTTATATCAGATTCGTCGTTTTTTTTAAATCAAATTTTGAGCAAAATTGGTCCAAAGGAAGTCTGTCTACGTGTTGGAGCAACTCTCAAATACAAAAAAATTAAGAGCTAAATAGATCAAATTTAGTACATAGGATAATATCTAAAATGTAAATTCTTATCAAATTTCTCAAAAAGTGTAACATTTGTCGGCCACCTCCTTTAAATACACCTGTTGTTGATGTTACTTATAGCACTTTACAAGCCCACTGATAGATCTATCGGAGATTTAAGTGAGTGTCTCTTGTTTTTACAGTAGCGCCACCTAGTGCCAAGAGAATGACTTAGTTACTTCATGCGTTCCATTACTTGGACCTTACAAGGGGGCAGACTAACACACTTCGCCGACAGAACTTAGAAGAAGCACAATCATGTTTAAGCTCAATTCACGAGGTAAACGAGCTATTACCAGGACGCCGGCAAAGATTTGTTATTATGTTATGGGTTATCGAATACATATAAACGCCATAAGACATAAATACAATGAATTAAAGCACTGAAATTATGTATGTGATTCTGCTTTGATTACAACTATAGTTTTGGGACCGATTTCATTACAAATGATCAGAGAAAAAAAATCTTTAAAAAATATGTATTCATACGATGAATTTAGTAGAAATTCTAGATTTGTGTCAACCATTTATATTTTGCACTTTTGTTCATAAATGTCAAACATCAAAGTAAAGTATAGTGGACTTATTGAATGTCCACAGTTTCATACAAAGGGTAAGGAAATAAGATATTTGCTGGAGAACATGCGAAAATTTTCAAAGGACCATTTTTGCTAGTTTTATGGTTCATTGGAGATTAAAACAGCTTTCGCCATATATAAGAGAACCTGTATTTTAATATTTCATTATATGCAAAATTATGTCGCTCTCTGAGTGTTATATAATGTAAATTATTCCAGAAAAAATTTGAAAAGCGTGGCTAGAAATGTCTGCTAGAATCATTCCGCTCTGCTTGCATATAAAGCCAAAATCATTCATTGTGTATTAAATTTTATTGGACGTTTTAAAAGCTCTTTGCGTACCATGATTGAGATATCAATCTCATTTTAGGAGTTACGTAAGATAGAATGGTTTCTTTCCTCCCCGACTTTCAATATTTTATTTTTACTTATTATTTTTAAGAAGTCCTTAACTGTGTTAAAGAATATTTTCATTGAAAAAAGATTTTCTTTTTAAATCATAATAATTTTAAGCCAGGAAGCATTTTGATAAAATACTCCTCGAACTGATTAGTTATAATTGTGAAACAGAAGTATATTACTTTTGCTCAATAAACATAATTTTTAAATCTTAAGTTATATTCGACGACTAATATTTGCCAGTTAATAGCGGCATTTGATTCTTTAATTGGGATTTTGTACTTGAACAGCAGTTAATGTTCAGCTTTATTTAATGGTGGACACGTCCTAGTTAAATATACTGTTCTCAAATTAAGTACCTTCATTTGCGGTTATGGCCATAATGTATTGAGTATTAAACTACAGCTATAACTATAAGGAAACAGCGCTTAAAAGTTGGAACCTCTATATATTTCTTTTAACAAATATCTGAAACCTAAAAATAATTGTAAAGTTATTATTACTGTTTTAATGGAACGATGCAATATTTATATCTGGTGATATATTTGCATTTGACTATACTTTTATTTAACATCAAATGTATTTCTGAAATTTTAACACATTTGTGAATAAAAAGAAGAAAATATTTTACCACTGTTTATAAATATGCTAAATTTACTCAATATTTGCATTTCGAATATCAAATTTTTGAAGAAACAGCTAAAATTTTATAAATATGCTAAATTTACTCAATATTTGCTTTTTGAACATAAAGGTTTTGAAGAAACGGCATGATACGAAGCTTTCCCAGGCGTTCAACTAACGAGGAGTTTTGATAAGATATACTGTATGTTGTTATAAAACAGTATAAAGCTTAATGTATATGTAAGTATTGTTAAAAGCATTTAACATCGAATAGACATTAAATACGTTGTTCTTTGAACTAGTATTGTAAACATTTCAATAAATATATTATTTAGCATTTTATTACAGGCAATAAATTCGTTTTATTTCTTTTTTTTTAATAATGCGTATTTTGATATCTGTATTATACATGTATATTGAAATATTCATTTAAATAACAGTTAATTATGGAAAAATGTATTTTCATATATTTACAAATTTATGGAATGGGTAAAAAATAGATTGAAGCGTGAGAAGTTTAAAATTTATATATAAATGTGAGAAAAATACTTTACTGTCTGACTATTTTACAGTACAGGGGTTGTATAAGAAATTAATATTATATTTTTAGATATTATATTCAATATATATAGATTTCAAAGTGTATTCCTACAATTGATTACCTTATTTAATATGATTTTGTAGTCGGAAGATTCATCTAAATATAATATTTTAGAAAACGTACGTTAGTTCCACATCTTGAAGTTATGAAGAGTGCGAAAGGCCAAACTTCCCATCTGTGCTATAACGATAGTTTCGCACATGTTTTTGAATATTGTCAAATGAAGACTCAGAATTTTCGGATGCTTGTTTTGGAAATTAATTGGATTTAAAATGAATTTAAAAATTTCAAATAATAATACTTTTATAATTTCTCTTTGCCATCCTTTACTTGATAAGTTTTTTTTCACTTTTTTCAGTTTTACTCATTAAATTTTAATTCAAATATAATTTTTGTGTTGTTATCTTCCCAAGAGTTCTTAACTTTCTCCTGATAACATTTACGAATGCATACTCTAATCACATGGCATATATCAAAACATATTTTATTTCTCTCACTTGCTAAAAATGTATTATATCTTTTGTAATGTAATTTTTCTTTTATGATATAGTAAAAGATGTAGTAAATTTTTTCTTTCCAGTATGTGTTTATATTTGATTAACCTTGATTCATTATGCAATTTTCTTTTAAATTATTTATATTGAATATCAGCTTTGCGTCATTATTTTCATATACCTTGTTTTTTCATTTAAGCATTTGTGATGAAGACAGTATATTTATGTGATTGCTCGATATTATTAATCGCAAATGCTACAATTTTTTTGCATACATTTATAGAAGACCAATCAATTCTTAGTTCAATATTACTATTATTTTTTAAAATGAGAAAAATTTTATGATATGTAAACATGATGATGTTTTGGTATGTGGTTTTGGAATCTTTAAAATGCATGGATTGAAAATTGTCGATTTATAACTTTTAGGTTTATCAGAAAATGATGCAGAAGTTTGCCACATTTAGCAACTTTTTACCAAAACATTTCTGCATGGCAAAAAATGCTCGGGAGATGAGCAATTTCGAGAAAGGGAAGGGGAATTAAAAAAATCATTTCTAAAAATCGAGAATTGAAAAGTATAATAGTCACGTGATCATTTCAAATCGGGATAAACTGGATTTGGCAAAGAAAAAATAATTCTGGCTTCATCATAAAGCTTACGAGCTTGAATTTGCAATCGTTCATCGTTTTCTAAATATCAGCACTTGCGTAATCTGAGAGTCTATGATTATTTCAAGCCTGTTTAAACTGGTTTTAGATCTGGTCTAAATTCTGGCCTCTAAACAAAAAAGGTATTTAGTTGATTTTGTGATGGTAAAAATCTATTACTTTTCTAAATGTTGGCGATTCTGAAATATGAGGCATGCGAGAACATGAAGTTTTCTATCGAACTAATGCTATATGGCATAAGAAATCGCATGATATTTTAAAATTTGCAATAGCAGATTTCACTTTAAATTAATATTATTTTTTCTTAATCTATTAAAAGAAATCCACATTTTTCTAGTCCATCTAGATTTATTAAGAACCTAATTAGTATTCGAGCTAGAAGTGAAGCCATTTTTTCTCCAAATCATTTTTTTTTTCAAACTTTTCCCAACTAAACTTTCGGTTGGAAGAAGACAAATTTTACAAGCATGGCAGCGCAAATATTTATTTTTCTTACGTCTTTTGGACTTTTTTCTTTTTATTTTATTTAAACTTCTTCCGTAATTATATTCCAGTGAATATCCTACCTGAAAGAGAATTAACAGAAAAAAAATCCATCGTCTGCGGAAAAAAAATTAAAACATAGATAGGCGAAATTAGAAATTTAATCATCAAATTTCCGAAACTAATATAAATGTTAATACATTCTTCCATCCAAGACAATCAATTCCCAGCAGAAAACCTTAAATGGAATTTAATTTCCATCAGAAGAAGACTCTATTTTCGTCTAACAATGCAACGTTAAAAAAAATTCTGATTTAAAACTATGAAAAAAAATGATGTAAGGGGCGCTTCCAAACTGTCTTGTACTGATTTTTTTAATTGATTAAAATGTATGGCGGAATTTTTTTTCCATATTTAAGAGATTGCAGCCATATTTATTCTAAAAAATTACTCTGTAGCATTGTTATAAATTATTTTTGATAATTATTTAGAGGCAAGTAATTTATTTCTTTACTCATTAAATATTATTTAATCAACAAACAACTTCGTTTTTAATTAAAATTTTGAAATTGGTTCTGTTGTTTATATATAAAGACCAAATGCTACTTTCTTTTAGGGTGTTGTATGTAAAACTCAAAGCATTCTTTTCTAAATATCATTATCAGTTACATCGATATAAGAACATTAATTACATCGATAACAGTTAAAAGTTTGATTTATCAAATTAGTGCTATCATGAATAACTAATGTTATAGAGTTTTTAAATTATCATGGACTACTTTTAAGAAAACAATGTGATTTCTATGACATAACCAATAATTTATTTGGCGTCGCATAAAGTTATTAAGGCTTGTAATGCACTCAAACATAAATTATCCTGCATACGCTGAAACCTGTACATATTTTCCTGTAAATGGTCATGGTATGATGTAAAGAATTTTGTGTTTTATTTAGTTTCGAAATTTATTTTTGAAAAGAAATTTCTAAAGGAAGTTCATTTCATATATTTCTTTAGCATTTATTTATTATTAGATTTAAAAATATATTTTCAGTTTCATTAATTTAATGTGATATGAGATAAGATAACTGTCAAATTAATGCATAATCTATTTATTATACATACGGATGATAGCAATTAGTTCAAAATACATAATTTTATATTCCTTATTCTATTCTGAATATAAAATAAGATTTTAGAGCTCAGGATTAAGTAAGCGATGCAATTTTAGTACATAACCAATATTTGCTTGGCCTCGCCTAAATTTACTATGTCTCTTATTATAAATATACATCAATAATTCTACATATGATGAAACATGTGCACTTTTTCTGGTAAATTGTCATAATACAGAGTAAACCTTTTTCTGTTTTATTTAGATTTGAAGTGAGTTTCCAAAATATAATTTCTAAAGAAAGTGCATTTCATATATTTCTTAAGTATTTATTTCTTAGTAATTTAAAAAATATATATCCTCAGCTTTATTATAATGTGAAAGCATGATGTCCTTTTGGTTAAGAGGTTTTGAATAATTCAAGGCAATGAATAACTGAAGTTCAAAATCGCCTAGGCAATGAATAAAACATAAATGGCAATATTCGTCAACATCTTTTGATCACACGTATTTATTTACCCGCTTTCAATAGTATTGAATTATTATAATGTACATTTATTTGACAGCAAATGCCTTTTTTCAAGGTTGACGTAGAACTATGACATCATAGCAGTTATTTTCTTAGAATTAATTTTCTTTCGAAGGAAATGAAATAATTTAATTTTTATGACATGTCAAAAAACTTTACTCGCGTTTCTTAACAATTTAGATAAAAATATTTTCTTTTCCCCTTAATGGGAAAATATCAATTCATTCATTCTTAAGTGGGAAACTTTGAAAAATTTGACTTTTGTTCCACGTTAAATCCATTATGAAGTTGTTTTATGATTTCAGAAATTACTAAACAGCAGTTTGTGTTAACAAAAATATTGTTTTCATACAAATTCTATATAAACTGGTTTAAAAAATTATTTTAAATAGTTTGTCATTTGTAAATCGCATTGAGACGGACACATTCATTGTTTAACTTCCAAATGGCTTTCATTTTTATGAGAACATGATGTTGTTTTTGTAAAGGGGTTTCGAAGCTCGAAATCGCATTGGCAATGAATAAAGCATAAATGACAATTCTCCTTTTTAATTTTTTCTGGCTGGCATGAAAGTGTTTTAGCTTTCATCAACCTCGAAAGAAAAAAAAGCATCGTATTTTTTAAAAGTTGAAGCATGCACACTAATATAATCACGGATTCAAAAAAATTCTCACATGCTAACTTGAAATTTGCTATAACAGATTTCCTTTTTTATATATATCTGAATTTTGTTAAGAAATTACTGTCTTTGATAAAAATAAATCTGTTAAAAATGTAAATGTCGAAATAATGCATAATTTGTGCATTCTGCTTGTATGTCATAGTTATTTCTTTAAAATATATAATAGTATATTCCTTCTTATATTTTGAAAATAAAATAAGATTTTAGTATTCATTATTAAATAATCTTTTATTATGGAAATTCCTTCTTCAATTAATTATGCATTTACATTAATATAAGGTGTTCTATCAAAATTTCTAAATATTTTTTTATTGAAGTTTTTTTTTCTTCTAATAAAAAAAATCGTACTTTTTAAGTTTCATTTTCCCTCTAACCCCTAATTTTTATTTCAGCTTTTTCGCTCTTTTAGTATTTTTTGGTTTAGAAGTAGTATTGGATCTTACAATTATTATTATTTTATTATCTAAAATACATTTAATAACTCCAATAACTCATATATATTGCACAATGTTGTTGAATATAGTATAATATCATATAATATAATATGATATAATACACTATTGTATAATATTGATGAATAAAATATAATGTGATATAGTATCACACACTGTTATACAATATAATTCAACTTGCTATGTAATCTGGGAATCCTTTATTATTATGTGAGAAAATGATGTTGTTGTGATTAGGGTTTCTGATTAATTGAAGGCAATGAATAATTGAAGACCGAAATCGCATAGATATGAATAAATATGAATCTATATAAATAAGGCATAAAAATCAATTTTGATTTTTATCTTTTAATCACATACATTTTTTTACCTACTTTTACCAGTTTTGCACTATTATTATGCATGATTCATCGAAAACAGATACGTTTTTAAAACATGTAGTGCTATTATTTTCATGAAATGTAATTTTTTTGGAGGAAATTAAATAACTTAATTTTTATAATATGTTTAAAAAAACTTCACTCGTGTTTAATAACAGTTTTGATAAAAGTAATTTCAGTTTTTGCACAATGGAGAATTATCATTTCAATCATTATAAAGTGGGAAACATTGAAGGATTTATCTGGATCTGTTTTGAGATTAATCCACTATGAAACTGTTTTATGATTTTAGAAATTAGAAAATAGCAGTTTGTGTTTAGAAAAAACATTCTTTTTAATAAATTTATATATAATGTAATGCGTAAAAAAATTGTTTTTAAATAATTTATAATTTTGAATATCATTTTTTGGGTTATTAGAAAATTAACATTATATATATATACCGGATGATCCAAAGGTCAGGACGAACTTTTAAAATAAATAATTCGAAAACAAATAAAGATAAAAAGTTGCGGTTTGCATTAAACAGTTGGAAAACAACCCAATTTTGTGTGGCAATGAAACAAGAATAGTTCTATTGGCGACCAAGAGATGGCGCTGTCTGATTTCTGATGTAGGATTATGCAAAGGTTCTGCAGCAGTTAATGGTAGTAAAAGCTTATATGTATAGAAATGTTATCTATAGTTGAGAATGCCCTTTTAGTTAAACTGTATTATAAGAATTCGAAAAGTGCCACTGTGGCATTGCAAGCATATCACTACATGAAGGGTATGAGAGATATCAAAGCACCAATAACGTCTTCTGCATTGAAGAAATTGGAAGCTACAGGTTCTTTGGCTTCAAATTCAAAAAATGGAAAGTCCCGAAGAAGAGAAAGTGGTCTTCAGCAACCGCTGCTATTACCAAGACAGTGGAGTAGACGATTTAATCGGTGGTTTCTTGCACATGAGGAAGGCAGTGCTCGAGAAATTTTAAGGCAGACAGGAGTGTCTTACGGAAGGGTCTGAGAACAAGGTGAATAACTCTGAAACCGTATCCCTACAAGTTGCAAATGAACTGAAACCTTCTGACTTCGACTCTCGCCAAGATTTTTCGAATTTGGTATTCAGTAAGATGGAAGAGCAGTACGCCTGCCTTCAAACTGAGCATTGGATACATGAAGCTCGTTTCATACTCTCTGGTGCTGTTAATAAGCACAATTTTCGAGTGTGAACTACCAAAAATCCACATGCATTTGTTGAGGAAACCTTGCAACAGCCTTAAGAGACTGTCTGGTGTAGCTTCACTGCCGATTTCATAATTAGTCCATTTTTTTTCGAGGAAGTCACACATTTGATTTTCAAAAGAATTTCTGTCACTAGTCAGCAATGAGCAGCATTGTTAACAACATTATTTATAAACTACAAGCGTTACAGGCACTCCAAACAGTCATCTGTATGAAATATGGAGCACAACCTCGTACTGCACTGCATGTGTAACACCTGCTACACTCAACATTCGGGTATGATCCATTATTAGTCGATATTTTATTCACGCATGACCTCTACGATCTCCAGAGCTGACACCATTTGACTTCTTTTGGCTGTAGGAACTCTTGAAGTCGAAAGTGTACCACGATCAACAGGCATCATTAACAGCACTGAAAGATGCCTTCAGCCAAAATTTGTCTGAAATAACGCAAGAAAGGTTACTAAATGCAGTGAACCTAGAGCTGACTTTTGCACAAGATGTACTTCAGAATGATGGACAGAACATTGAACAGTTAACTAATTAACAGTAACTAAGCTGACTTGAAAGTGGTAAAATTTTTTCATTTATGAATCATTTTTCGGTGAAATAAAAAAAAATCTAATGTACCATCTGCTGGTCACCAACAACAAATTTTGTTGCTACACAAAACCTTGCTTCCTTTCCATACGTTTAGTGAAAACCGCATATTTCTATTTTTATTTGTTTTCGAATTATTCACTTTTAAAGTTCGTCCTGACTTTTGGATTACACGGTATATAAAGAGAGAGTGAGAGGATAGAGACCAATAGAGAAGTTTCATGTTTGTTTCAAACCGGTTTAAACTGGTCAATGACTTAAATTAATTAAGGCAGATAATGACAAAAATAATAATTTTCACACATAATAACTTGAAATAATCTGTCGTATATTTCTTTTTTGTTTATATCTAATTAAATTTCATTGAAAAATAAATAAAGCACGGCAAGATACATTTTTATTTTCTGAGCATGTTCTTTTAATAATTTTAGTTCTGTTTTTCTAACTGTTGATTTAATGGATTTATTACCAGGAGAAAACATGAACAAGGTTTATTAGGAAGCTAATTGCTTTAAAAAAACTCAGAGTCTTCTAGAAAATAATAGAATAAAATTAACGATTCAATTAGCAAATTTCAGGAACTAATGCAAATGTTAACATGTTCTTCCACAAGGAAATTCCAGAAAATCCATTCTCTGAAAAGAGTTATAAATACAATTAAATTTCCATTTGAAATGCTCTATTTCTATCAAATGGGGAAAACAGAAACACTAACAATTAGACCAACAGAAGGAAAAGGGAAATAAAAAAGTCAGTATACAAAATGAAGTGAACTGATTTTATTTAAGTACTTAAATTATGTGTCAATTTTTTTTGGTATGTGTTCGTTTATTTACCTCGGAAATCAAACAATGGAATCTCAAAGTGAAATTAATTAACCTTTGTTGCTAAGTGAAGATATGTTTTTAGAATAGATTTTTTTTAAAATCAGGCATCTGAGATTTCAGCAATGTATATAGGTTCTAAACAGCATTTTTTAAACATTTCCCGCTTTCCTTTGTCAGATAATTTGTTGAGAATGTGTGTTTTAATTTATTATTCCCAATTTATTAATAAATTAATAGCAAATTAATTTAACTGAATTGCTTTGTTTTTATTTATTCCATCCATGAAAGTTCTTAAAACAGTCAACTCCATTATATGATAATTAGCATTACTCTCATGGCGATTTTTTTTATATTGCATATTTTTTGCATTTCTAGAGCGTTATTTTTTTATGTGCAATATAAGTTATGATGATAAATATTACCTTTATTTCTTAATCAATAACAATGGAAGAGAATAACAATATTTAATGTTTAATAAAAGAGAGACTTTTTTTAATTCGATAGAAAATAGAATGCATTATTATAAACTAAACCAAAAATACGTTTGAACGTTTTTTCGAAATTTAATCAAAAGATTGTAGTAAGTAATTTACATTTTATTTAATTAAAAAATAGTGTAAAATAAAAAAATAGTTTCCAAGTGTATTTAGAGTTACATTACAAATTAAACAACATTAAACAAAATTACCGATAAATATTAGGTTGTTCGGAAAGTAATTTCGTTTTTTCCCGACAGAGGATTTAATTGTATTTTTCGCACCCAATTTCATACTTAAACCGCAAAATCATTTTAGGTTTTAAGAGCTGATATAGCAAGGCTTGAGTGTGAAAAAGTGCAGCTGATTCTTCGCAGTAGGTTTTGGATGGTGCCCTTTTAAATATGGAGAGCAATAAACAGCATTTTCGTCATTTTTTTCTTTTTTTGCTATATAAAAGGTAAAAATGCTGTTCAAGCCAGAAATAAATTAGCCAATATGTGTGGAGAAGATGTGTTAACAGTACATCAGTACCAGAACTGATTTGCAAAATTTTTCCTTCAAATGAGGAGGCCAAAAACCACCTCGATCAGTTTTTTTTACAGCAAAGACCAAAACTTTTATGAGCGTGTAATCATGTTACTACCAAAAATATGGCAAAAGGTATTAGACCAGAATGGCAATTTTATAATTTAATAAATAATTTATTCATTAAACGAAAATTTCTTTTCATTTTGACAAAAAAAAAAAACAAAAAAAAAACGAAATGACTTTCCGAACAACCCAATATATTCTTTAATTTTTGTTTTCATTTCATGCAGCTTTGATATACATATGCAGTTTATTTAAAAGAAATAAACTGTGAATTGATAGCAATAAATAAATTTGATATAAATTTTTAATTATTTCAAATTACATTTTTTCCCCAATTTTTACGAATAATTTACACTTAAATTATTAACCATTATAAATAGTCCATCAATAATACCATGATTATAATTAATTTAGTATTATAGTAAATTAATTATAATCATAGTATTAAAATCAATCTTAAAATTTCAACATTTAATGACTTGATCTCGCCTGATCAAATATGAGAGTAGAATTTCAGACAAATATCATATATATATATATATATATATATATATATATATATATATATATATATGCGTGTGTGTTAATGGAACTAAAGCCAAAATTCTTATAGTTTCCAGAATCTGTGAATTCGTAACCTCTATTTTTGGTCAACAAATCGCTGACTGACCAATGACCAAATTTGTTGACATGTCTTTGGAAATAACTTTTTAGTAAGAGACTTTGTACGCAAATACAAAGATCAATTGAATACTACATCAACGTTTTATATTTATAGTAAGATTTACTGGAGGTTGCATACAATACAATTTGTGAAGATATCAATAATTTTTTAATCGCAGAAATTTAAATTGTAATTTGATGTAAGCAATCATTCTTCTTTTATTTGATACGAAATCAATTATGTATCTAATCCTATTGAATCATATACAAAGAAAAATAATAGAATTTGCTCATAATTTTCACGGATATCAAGAAAAATAATAAAGAAAATTCATTTCAACTTCGGATATCAAATAATTGGATAATCATCTCAAAATATATCAATAAAATAATGTAAGATTCCTCGGAAATACTTCCGGCTATAGAATAAAAGACTTTAGATAATAGACTAAATACTCGAGGTTTTAGAAAAATATTTTTTAGCAAGATAATAGAACAAAATTTCATTAGTTACTAAAGAAAGTTAGCAAGTTCGAAAGGAGGCTGTTTTCTATTCATTCTCTCAAAGCAGAAATCTGTATTGTAAGAGGATTGATCAAATTTATTTCCTCCGGTCTATTCCACGACACAATGTCTGAATAGTTCCAGAGAGAGTATTTCATGGCTAGAGAGGAAACGTGACGCCGAACATCCACTGCATGCGTGAGAGAACATTTTCAAAACGAATGTCCTTTGTTCCCCTTTTTAGAAATGATCTCCATCTTTGTGTAAATACATCGAGTAACCTAGATTTAGCATTTTAATGAGTAACAGTTTCGAAGAGCTAAACTTAGAGGAACAATACATTGAAAATTTTGTTTCACTTTCATTAATAGTAGAATTTTCTAAAATTTTAGGGCTGGTGGTAGGGGCCTAGTAAAAAAAGTATATAATATATTAAAAATAATAATAGTATATTAGGAACCATAAATAATATTCGTTAACACGCAGTTGTATTGTTTGTTTGATAATACCTTTTTACTTTCTCGCATACTAAGTATAAAAGAATTATAGTAATCACCAGAAATACGAACCTGAGGTTTTGACTCATCTCAACCTTCGAAAAACATACTTTTAGAAAATGTCCGTCTGCCCATCTTTGAGAAAGATACCTCAAAAATGCTTTCAGCTATATGGTTGAAAATGAATGTATTATTTTGATACTGAGTTTGTAGATTCCTATTATATTTGTCCAAGATTCGTATAGAGGGAGTCTGGCAGTCCGTTTATTCGAATAATTTATTACAATAACTACAAAATAAAAAAAGCTTGATACATAAAATTTTGTATACAAATTTAGCGTCTATTATATAGGCTCTTATCAAAGTTTGGGCGAAATTCAATAAAGGGTTGACTGTCTTTCGGTCTGTTCTTTTAGAAACATGCAAACGCAATAGTGCAGAAATGCTATACTCTTAAACATTTTGAATTTAGTTTGGCATTTTTCAATTACAAGTCTAATTTCGAGTCAAACTTTTGTTTCAATAGATTGTGATAAGCGCATCTAAAACACAGATTCAATTTTGGTTATTACAAATCGCCAAATTACTCGCCAAGTATCAAACAATACATTCATTAAAAAAATTAAATGTGCACCAAAAGTCAGCATTTTATAATTATTGTACATGTTTGCTGTGCAAGGCCTTCTCAGGGATAACATCTTTATTATATTGAATGCGAGAAAGTTTTGCGGAGATCAACCTAGCTGGTTTTAAATAATTCTGATATGCACAGTTGCCAGAAATGTGGTAAGATGCTTATATATATGATATACTGAGATAAATATAAGTTCATTAAGATTTCAAATCTTATTGATTAACCTTAGCCAATTTCAATTGAATATTTTATCCATAATTTGCTACTCATCATTCTTTCAATGCAATAAATTTTTGCCTTATATTATCGAATCTGAAGACAACAGGGGGTCATTAAATATTAATATGTCCAGGAAACATACTTCAAATTGTATTTTATCCTTTTTTTTGTATATCAATTTGAGGAGTATTATTTTATAAGCGTCCCATAATTTTTGCAACCCTTGTGGGAAAGTCTCGTTGTTTCGAATGGCACTTGCCATTGACAAGCCCAAGCACTAAAGAGTCATTGCAATTTTATTCGAATTATTTGTGTATCTTGTTTTTTCAGTAGCGCCTCTAGGGCAAACAATGCAAGCTAGCTGCTCAAGCCTCACAACCCTTTTTACTGGGCAGACTTCATTCCTTCATTTCATTCACTCATCCACATACCGTTATTTAGACTTGGACCGGAGAACAAATACCCGCAAAGGTACTACTCTCGACATGGAGGATTTTGTAACCACGATACATTTATATGTGCGCCAGCCACCACCACACACTAAGGTCTTCGGTCGGTGGAGTTCGAACTCGCAACCTAATGGATGCAAATCCAACGGCCCTACCGATCAGGTTAATTCCTGGTTGGCAACAAATGAAGCAGGCAGATTTAATCAAAAACAATATTTTAATATCGATTTCATGAAATATTTCTTCTAAATTCATTGTATAAAATAGACCACGTGTTTCAGAATTTATTTGAATTCATTAGTTGTACAATGTTCAATGCTTCCTTTGTATTTGGACATGATGTATTTGATGTATTAACTTTTAATGTATTCTTTCTAGGCGATGACATCATTTTGATATTTTTGATGTTAATAGAATGAAGTATCAAAAGATTTTTCAGAAAGCATAAATACATTTATCTTCAGAAAATCAATCCTGTATGTTATCTATTTCAGATTCAGAGTTAATAAAACACGAACTTTGGGTTTAATGATAAACTATACATTTAATTGCTTTTCCTAATGCAGTATTAAAAATCTTATTTTAATGTACTCAATTTGTTTTCGTAATCTGGAATTATACTGAAGGATTTTCAAAAGTTTCAAAAAGGACTAAAATAAATATTTTTTATCTGACTTTTATAAGATAAAATGTTGCCCTGGTTTATATGTAAATTGAAACCAACCTACCTTCATTGATGAATCAATTTATCATTATTAAATTATAAATGGATAAATAGGCTTAAAATCATTCAAGATTAGCGTTGGAAAATGCTTTATTTTGATGGCAAAGCATTTAAGTCAAATAAATAATTGCTTAAAAGTTCTTGCCTTTTTTATTAGTAATATTTTCATTGCAAAATAAGAAGTAAAATCAAATCATGTTTTTGAATTGATTGCTGATTGTTGCCGTTATGTTGCTAAACGATGTTTAATCCAATTTTATTAAGAATTATTATGTCCTTCATGATATGCGATCTAAAATAAATAATCTGTTTTATGAAATGAAATATTATTAATAAGATTCAAGCAATTAAGTTTTTTATGACATTCGATTTTTAATATTTTCATTACATTTCTCCTCTTATGTCTATTATGCGAATCAATTTCTAATATCTATCATGACATTCGGTCTGTAATATCGTTCATGTAATTAGATCTGTAATAACCTTCATCATAATCAATCTATTATTTTCTGTATAATATCCGAATCATAACAATTTCGCATTTGATATGTCCCACTATTCACTATTCTCTCGTCATGTATCCGATAAAGATAATAAATCAAGTATTCTACAAGGATGTAATATATCAAGTATTTTACAAGGATGTAATATATTAATAAATCAAGTCTTTTACAAGGATGTAATATATCAAGTGCCTTTCAAAATATTAGCTCTTGACAGATGGTCCATGCTTTCTACTGAAGGTATGTGCTGGCTATATGTAAGATGGTACCAGCACTTCCAGTCGACAGAATATCATGAATATTTTTTATGGATCTCTTTTCTATTGTTTTACCCAGTAGTAGTTGTTTAATTTATTTATCAAAAAAAATTCTATAGCATCAAATTATCATCTACTCATTCTTATTCTATAAAAAAGGAAGAATTGTTGTCAAAAACATAAAAAAATAATTAATAGATTTATTAGCATGACATATATTAGACTATCAAACTAAAAGTACAACAGAATTAATTTTTTTCTAATTAATTATTTTTCATAATAATTTACCGAAACTAAAAATGTTTTTGAATCGATGATTTTGTTAAAAATCATCAAATAAAGATTTAATTGCTGGATTGAATACATCATTAATGCAAATTGAATCTTCAGTCACCCCATCTAAGTTGAAGAGAAATGGATCACTGAAACACATTTAAGGGAATTCATACATTATTATGAGACTCAGTTCTACTGTTTGATTCTGATATGAGTTAAGAAGAATTCTGTAGATATATCTGATGTTAATTGACTAAAAGTATTAAAAATATAAAAACAGGCATTAACTTTGAAATTGCTTTAAGAAAGTTTAAGCAAAAGTTTACAAATGAAATAAAGCTGATGGTATTGAAACACTATTGTGAGGGCGCTAGGGATGATGATAATCAAAAAAACGAACTGAAGGAAATAACTTTTTCACTTCCAATTTCTCATCTGAAAAAATAAGTAAAGAAGAGAGTGCCCTTTTCATTAGTAAATATAGGCAAGAATAAATGGTATGATACAAAATTTAATTCTTTTACAACATTTAGCATTCACATAGTGGTCACATAACAGACAAGAACAACATAACTAAATTTAATATAAGAACAACATCAATCAGCTCCTAACGTCAATCCTCCTTCGTTCACCTTTTCTCCAACATTACAACTCCTCCATCCTCTTCCTTTTAGTTCGTTTTCCAACTGTCATCTTTCGCAGCGCCCTCATACGCCGTCCCTAACAGAAAAACTGGTCTTTAAACGACAAAAGTTTTTCTCTGTATCCTCTGTACAAAGCACGATGTTGTTGTTTCTGTATTACATTTTATTACATTGTTCTTATCTGTTATGCATCATCCTATGCGAATGTCAATTAAATGCTGTTAAAGAATTAAATTTGGTGTCATACCAATGCATTCTAGTTTACATTTACTAATGAAAAAGGTATTCTCTGCTTTGCTTATTTTTCATGGGCAGTGGTAACCTGGTTGGTAGAGCGTCAGTCTCGCAATCGAAAGGTCGCGGATTCTGTACTCTTCTCTGCCAAGGACCACCATGTTCGCTAATGGCAGTTTTAGCACTTTAAATAGATCGTGGCAGCAAAGTCCTCCAAGTTCCCATAACAAATTATATCCTTGGGGGTACTGAATCAAGGATGAGTCGGTCTCTGATTTGGATCTAAATTCTGACTTGCTGATGGATGAATGAGTGTGTGAATGAGTTCGACTGCCCTCCAAAAAGTGTTGCGTCGCGTGTGTTCGAGCAAAGTCGTACTTTCACCTTATCGGTGCTCGTTAACAGCGAAAAGTTCACACCTCTACCTTAATTCGAAAGAGTTCCGCTCATTCGGGCTTGGTAAGACCAAGTGGCATTAGACCCACCCACCATCCACTTATTTTTCCCAGATGAGAAATTGAAAAAACACGGCAGCTCCAAACACTATAAAATATATAGAATTTTTGGTTCCTTTCTTGTACAAGAATTTAACAGGAAGACACAGGAAAGTGTAAGCCAGATCTTTGCTAATTTACAATAGGTATTTGTGTATTAACAGCATATTATTGGCAAACTTTAATTTAACTGCAAGCCATTACTAAAAAAAGAAATTTGGGAGAGCAATTTCCAATATCAGTAATTCATTTATTTGATCTAATTATCGACATATATTTGTAATTCATTTTGAAAATTAAAGAAAAAAATTGATAAATGTAAATTTATTATTATTAAGAGCGAAAGATAGAAAATATGATAAAGACGGTTTAGCATTGAAATATGAATTGCATAATTTAGAAATTATTTGTTTTTTATTTAATCTATTTTTCACCCGATAATTAATAATCGATAATGCAAAATCTATCAATTTGACAAATATTTATTAACTTAATAAAAATGGACATATTAAGGAGTAAATGATTGCTAATTTTTACACATTGCTGTTATTTTAACCAAATTCTCATTGTTACAAATATGTAATTCTAGCTGTCTTTGGCGACCAACCAGTCCATTAATTTTAATGCTCATTAAAATTAAAAAAAAATAAATATTTTATGTAACTCTTATTTTAATAGCTTCTTCATCATAATATTTTAAAGTTTCAAATTTTAATAGTCGTATAATTCCCTCATAATATTTTGAAGACCTTCAGAAATAACGAAAAATGTATCACTCTAATTTTCTGTTAGCTCTCGTACAATTCATGCTTTAAATTAAAGTGGAAATAATGAATCTGCAATTAATATAAGAACACATTTTTACTGAAAAGAAGCATTGTTTTTTTAAATGTGAGTACTAAAAATAGAGCAGCTGAGTATTTAAACCTTATGGGTGCTAAAGGATAACTTTCTTGATTTCTTTAATATCTCAAGAAGTTTTCAGCAAAATTCTCTCGATCGAAAATTTCCTCGGAAGTTAATTTTTATTAATAATTAAGGTATCCGACTACGTTCGATAGAAAAAGTTTGAAATATTGGATTTTTCAAAAACTGTTTAAAACTATGGTTTTAGATGTATTTTCAATTATAATGCAAAATATTCTAAATATAAAAAATATTTGAAAATATAATATATTTTGAGAAATACGGAAATTTGCAATAAATTGTAAAGAAATCCAATTAAAATGGTTAACACTTTACACAGAAATGTAATGTAGCAATCCAGTTCTTCTTTGTACTCAAGAAATAAAATATGATAATGAATGAAATGAACCAAAATTTAAGAAAAATTTTGTGATGCAATGAAGTTACGGGTAAAAATATACGTTTACATGCATTTTGTCCATCAATTCATGACTTAATTTTTCTAAATACACCCATAAATTAAAAAATATTTCACCAACAATGAAAGTTTTGGTTCATTTCATTGCCCATATTATCTAAAACAAATGCTGAAATTTTTATGTAAATTACCTTTATTAGTTTTTGGGATGTCAAATTAATGGTGGAAATTTTTTATGAAAATTTAAGGTTTGGGAAAATTGAAGTTAAAGACAAATTTTGGCTGAAAAATATGTGACTCTGAACGATAAGTCAGGCCTTTCTTTTTTTAGAAAAAATATAGTGTTTCGGAAAAAGGAAAATTCGAACTACAAGAAATAAAATTAAAAAGAAATCCTCAATGTGGTCGATAACCAATGTTTTTAACGCAATCAGATACCTAGAAATTCTAATTAAAAATTCAGAAAAAGGGACCCAAGGTTTGAATTAAATACCTCCCAGGTATGCATATGCCAAATTTGATAGCTGCAGGTCTGTTTCTGTTCTGTATACCATCAACACCAATACTTTGAGCTTTATTATAAGCATAGATTGTTTTATTGGAGTCTAAACAGCATAACAGATATTCTTAATGGATGCTGAATGGACGATAGGTGAATTATTCCCCCCCCCTTATAATGATAAAATTTTTAGGACAGTCGGGGTAGCTTGGATCCAAAAAGTGCTGGGGAATACAAGAATTCATGTGAGAGAGAGTCTAATTAAAACCAAAACAGAACTTGCAAAAATTTAACTATACCTAACACCCATTAAAGAAAAGGTAAACGTTACCGAACTTGCTGGGCATCTTGTACTTTATACTCACAGGATAAATACTAATAGAAATATTAAATTCAAAATAACATCTAATTATAAAAATGTACTTAATGTCTAACTTCGATAGAACAACATCAATATGGATTGTCTTCATTTACCTATACATATAAAGTCCCTTTTTATTTTATAAATTCATTAATATTTATTGAATTTGTAAATTTGCTTATAAATTCTAGATAATAACATCTGTTTTCCACTTTAACAACTTTCTATACAAAACTTAAACAGTCCTTTATTGAATTATCTTCGAAAATTCTGTGTATAACGCCTTTTTTGTATGGATATTTCTCTTAATTTATTTTATTCTAAAGATAAAGATTTAAAAAGAAAGGAACTAGAACGGCTTATCGATAATATCAATGGAAACGGTTTCTAAGGGAAACAAATGCAAAATTAGAGATTCCGAAAAAAAAATTCAGAAACAAATATAAATGTTAATATTTTCTGCCCTCAAAGTCAACAAATTGCCTTCAGAAATCTAAATGCTATTGAATTTCCATAAAAGGATTTTAGTTTTTCTTAATGATTAAAAAACAGAGTGGTCTTATTTAAGAATGAAATAATTACTGGCAAACAAATTGCCATAAAATTACTTCGGTTTGATATTAAATTCCTAGCCAATTGTTTACTTTATTTATTCGTTTAGAACAAAGTACCAGTTTCAATTTTTCATAATTCGGAATTATATATATATTTTCTACAATATCAGCCATAAAAATTTGATTTACTTAAAGTACTTTTTTATGGTTGATTTTTCTTTTATCTTGGTCTTACTGAAACTCTTGGATGAAATATGCAGAGATAATTTTTTCTGAGTCGAAAATAGATACAATTTCTAGAAAATGTCCTCATTGATTAGATAAAAAGACATAAAAGGTTATTAAATCCATGCAAAGCAGTAATTTAGTTAAAAATTCGGAAATAGAATAAAACTATAAAACCTCAACAATGCATTTTTTGCACAATAGTATTCAGTTACAGTCAAAGTGTGCAATCATTTGTTTCAAATGCGTGATTAGTTAAAATCGGAAATGGGGCAAGAAATCCTTTTTCTCTGTTCCTATGAAAACAAATATTAGGTACTTTTATGTGAGTCTAGAACACATAGTTTATTAACAACTTATAAATGTCAGTGTACTGGCATAGGTGTAGCTTGTCTTTCTCGTGATCTGGGCTTCCCGGATTCGAGGTCTGGTAAAGTCATGTTGTTCTTCTATGTTCTATCTGTGAGGTGTGTGAATACGCTACCCTGTAAAAAGAGATTGCGCAAGCGACTGGGAGGCATGAAGTATCTAAGTCGTACTTTTAGTCCTAGAGGGCGCTGCTTCAAAAACAAGAGATGCTCATTTCGGCTTAAATCTCTATCAGATATCTGTCAGCAGCCTTGTACAGTGTCAACAACAAGTAACAACAAAAAAAACATTCGACATTGAAAAAAAAACGTATTATAAAAAGCCAATCGAAGGGTAAAGTATATGAGTGTATGAGAAAATTAAAATAATTAAAAATTAAAAATCTATCTAATTAACAAATTAAACTGCCTATTATATTTATTATTATTTCGGCTCAAATCAGCAGGCTTGTAAATTATCATTAGGTAGCATCAACAACAATTTATAAATAAAGTAAAAAAAATGCATAATAAGACTATACAAAATCCCAACAAGATCATTTTTTTGCATAACATTATAAAATATCGATAAAAATTTTTTACATAACAAGGCTGTACAGAGTCCCAACAAAATCATTTTTTACATAATATTATAAACTATTGTTAAAATATTTTTACATAATAAGACTATACAAAATCCCAACAAGATCATTTTTTTGCATAACATTATAAAATATCGTTAAAAAATTTTCATAGTAAGACTATACAAAATCCCAACAAGATTATTTTTCATAACGTTATAAAATATCGTTAATTATAAAAAAAACTGGCTTGGGAATATGTAATTGGGAGACAGCCTCTGCGCATCCTTTTGCTACTCTCATATTTGAGAATGGATTAGACCAGTTCCTTATATTCTGGGACCACACCGCACCACAATGCCGGAGTAATTCCTGAAAGGGGAGTTCCAGATTCGGAAGGAAACGTGGCACCGGACATCCGCAGCATGCTCTAGCGAACATAATCGGGCGTTCTCCCTTTGTTTGCTCGAAATGCAGAAGGGGGTCTAGATTTAGTCCTTTAATGAGGCCACAGTTTCTGCTGATTGAAACAATAGAGAGAACGATAAATTAGAGGTTTGTTTGACTTTCATTACCCGAGCATTGGTAGTGACTTTGCATTTCATGGTGACAGTGATCTAAGTCAAAATGCATAAATATCGCATTTGCAAAAGAATTCCCAATATATAAAACATTATATATTTTATATATTCAGCATAATATATTACAGAATATGTAATAGGAACAAAGTATGTAATAAAATTTCATGTTCAACAGAAAATGAGCATTTATCCTTTTTGATACCCTTTTTTTGTAGATTTGATGAGCTTTCTACTAATTTAGCTTTCTAGATGAGATTTCTTTTCTAAGATAATATGAAATATTCTAAGTGATATTTATGATGTTTGGAGTTTAAGAATGCGTTATCATACTTTGACGAAACATTTTCCAATTAAAATTAACAGATTGATTCTACTTAAAACTTTTTTGCGACGTTTTAAAATTAATAGAGTTTGACTGTCTCGATTTTGATTTGGAAATCATATTGTGTAAAATAAAGATTTCTTCTAATTTAAATTAATTTTTATTGAAAACTGATGTGAAATAATTTAGATCCTATTTATAATGTTTTTTTAGTTATAGAGTGCCAAAAGTGTTATTAATAATTTTATGAAATACTTTTTTAAAAAAATCAAGCATAGCTGATTATTAAATAACTTTTTGGAGGAAACAGAATTTGATTGTTGTGATTTTGGTTTGAAAGCAATATTTTGTAAATTGACTATTATTTATAATATAAATTAATTTTTATTGGAAGATATTATGAAATATATTCAAAATCAACAAGATTAAAATCAAAAATAAGGTAGGTCTACATAAAGCATATAGGTGATTTTTTGGAGCAAAAAGAATTTGATTATCAAGTTTTTGGTTTAAACCTAATATTTCACAAATTGACTATTTCTTCTAATTTAAATTAATTTTTATTGGATGCTAGCACTAAATATAAATTTTTAATAATCATAACTAAACATAATTTTTTAAAATTATTGATGTTTTGTTTTTTAAGAGTGCTATAATTGTTGCTAATAACACATATGAATCACTTTTTGATCAAAATATTTTTTTAATTGATATTTCCTCTCATTTAAATAAATTTTTATTGGAAGATAATATAAAATATGTTTCTCGATATTTGCCCTGTTTTACAATAAATAGTGCTATATGTGTTACTAATATTTTTAGAAACTTTTTTAAAATTTTTTTTTTTATTAAATCAACAGACATTGAATCCACGTAAAACTTCTTGGCTATGTTTCTGAAGGAAAAGAATTCGACTGCTGAGTCTTTGGTTTGAAAATAATGTTTTATAAATTGACTATTTTTAATCGAAAAAATTGTTTTAGACCTCAACTCTGGGAATTTGACACATTTCTTATCCGCTTTTTCTATGAAAATAGTGATTAAATAGTATGATAAAAAATGTGAATATAAACTGACTAATTCCAGAAGATTACGGTATCATCGTAAATGTTGCACAATTCTTGTTCGTGTCTATCTTGATTTATAAATTATGAGTCAAAATTAATAGATTTTAATATTAATTAGTGGTTTATTAATTGAGAGCTGAATAATTTTTAATATATACTTAATATATTCTTTTAATTTGGCACTTTTTTCAAATGTGAATGAATTTTATAACAGGGATCCTTACATAATTTTTAGTAGCTATGTTGTAGTTCAGCAAATGACAATGAAGTTAAATGAATGGTATTTTTAGGAATTGTTTCAGCATAATGACGCAAAGATGCAGTTGCAAAATAATATTAGAAATGCTAGACTTAGGCTCAATGGGTCTGAAACCTCAAATCACTCCCAATAATAAAAAAAAAAACATGATAAGTCAATGAAAATAGTTGCTCATACCTTTGTAATCAATTATCTTATAAAAATTGATCTAAGCATAACCTTAAAACTTTCAATAGTTTCAATTTTGTTTCCACACAATCATTTTTAATGATGCTGATAGATATGATTTAATAATTTTTGTGATGTCGTCATAATGTTCAATATTTCACATTATCCTGTTCTTTCAAGCTCATGGTATGCTATTTCATACTTAGTTTTATAATTGTTAAAATGTCATTTAATTGAATATGATGCTTGTATAGTTTATATTTGTATTTGGCAATTGTATTCTCTTCCAAATTTTAATATTTTTTTTAAATGTAATAATATTCTATTTTATTTTTTTAAAATTTTTCTCATATTTTATGGAAAAAATTATCGAAAAGTTGAAAAAAAAATCCAGAAAAAAAATTCATAACTGGGATACCATTATGGAGGAACATTGCATATTATTTTAATACACATATAATAAGAATTATTATATTCAATACACAATTTGTTTTGTTAATCACGATAAATTACAGCTAAATTTATTTTTCCATCACTAGAACATTTTATGAATAATATTCGAAAAGTTAACTTCATTAATAAGTACATATCTTTTTCTAGAGTTCTTCAAACTACTCATGTGTTAATTACTGATTCACAATTTTTCTTGAAAGCGAGCTTTGATTTCTTAGATTGCTAGTATTATTTTCCACTAGAAAAATTGTTTTATTTTTTTAAAGCCAGCTTGAAGTCCTTATAGAATACTTCTTCGTTATTCTTTAATTAATATGAAAACCGTACATGTAAAAATCAGCACAATCCAGCAATCTCATTAAAATATTTCTCGAAAACAAGAATAGAGTGAGCTTTCGCCTATTCTCTCGGGCTGAAATTCAAAGCAATTCAATTACGAACTTTCTTGCTCTGTTTCGAGAAGATTGAAAACTTTAATTCTACTACTCGCATTGAAATTATTCAAAGGATGGAATTGAATTAGAACAATTGTTCGCATCGGGTGAATTAATTACGTTCTTGTTTGATCTTATTGAGGCTGGAGTTTCTTTATTTTAATAAAGTATTTTAATTTATAGGGAATTTACAATCAAAAATTAACTTTTTCGCTTGTTGCATATTTCAAGAATTTACTTAAAAAATATTCTAAGATTACTTTAAGACATTATAAAAATCAATATGAATGAGAAGGTACAGTAAAAATAACTTTGTATTAAACTTTATTTGTACACCAATTATATAACAGACGTAGAAAGAACAAGTTACCGAATTTGATTTGATTCCATGGAATCCAAATCTGGAAAATGTGTTGCCTCTAGATGATTATATATATATTATTTGTTTATTAATTTACATATATATATATATATAT